>MDKH01009466.1:0-45401 GCA_005239495.1 Nicotiana undulata | reverse complement strand
ATAATAAGCCACTAACAACAGTTATAATGCAGGTTTTACGTAACGACAGACTGGGTCGTTACACATGCATACTTTGTAAGACATGTTTTATGAGAACTGCTGTCACGACCCAAAATCCCACCTTCGGGCCATGACTGCGTCTAACGTTGAACCCGCTAGACAAGCCAACGTATACAGTTACATTGACATACTAACACTGAAATAATAGAAATAAATACAATGTCTTATATTCCTTTTTAAATGCGGAAGCTGATAAATTCGGAACAACATAATAACACCAAAAATACGATTCGTTTACAATATCCCAGCACCTGGAGTCACTAACTCACGAACTGACTAAGAGGGTACTAAATATAAAGTCTGAAGAAATAATACATAAATTGTCTTAGAACTAAGAAAAACAAGACAGTTTAGAAGATAAAGATAGAGGAGACGCCAAGGCCCACGAACATCTGCGGGTCTACCTTGGAATCTCCGAAGTGGACTGAAGGATGCTCCCTCAATCAGTGTCCATCGGGTCCGGCTGCGGGATCTGCACAACATAGAGAAGTGCAAGTGTAGCATCAGTACAACCGACCCTATGTACTGAGCAAGTGCCGAGCCTAACCCCGACCGAAGTAGTGGCGAGCCTAGACATGACAACAATAATCTACCTGTACAGTTCTACCAAAAATATAGCAAGGAAGTGACAAATATTTAACAGATAGCAAGTAATACGGGAAAAAATATTGGGGGGAGGGGGGGCAACAAGTAAATAGCAAAATGAGATGTTGAACACAATAAATAAACAGATAAATGAATGGCACGACATCACCCTTCTTGCTTTTACTCTAGTCCTCACGATGAAACAAGTAAGTATATGAAATGATCACAATATTAAATGAAATGAATGGCACGGCATCACCCTTCGTGCTTTACTCTCTTCCTCACTGTGCAATAATAAATAAAGGAATGATATGAATGACACGACATCACCCTTCGTGCTTTACTATCTTCCTCACATTGCAATAATAATAAATGAAGGGTATGAATGAATGGCACGTCATCACCCTTCGTGCTTTACTCTCTTCCTCACATTGTAATAAATAAATAATGAATGATGTGAATGAATGGCACGGCATCACCCTTCGTTCTTTACTCTCTTCCTCACCCAAGTAATATCAACAACAAATAACAAACTTGGCAAGGAAATCAATTACCGAAATTCAATTCCTAAACCCCCCGACACGGGGAATAAAAACCAAAGTCAAACACATTTGCCCGGCAAGGGTCTCAGCTATAACCAATTCCTTACGAGTACATAACTTCCCAAAAGAACTACTTCATAACACAATAATCATTGAGGTAATAACAAGTAATTAAGCAAAACAGACTCACGGGCATACTTTGACACACAATGCATAGGTACTCGTCACCTCACCTATTCATTTAACATGATAACACACATAGCACATAGAGCAAAATACCTATTCCCTCACCAAAGTTAGGCAAGACACTTACCTCGGTCCAAAAAATGCAATTCAAGCCTCTAATAGCGCCTTTCCTCTCGAATCCGACTCCGAGATGATAATATCTAATCATAATCAATTCAATAATATCAATATTGACTCATTAATACAATCTCATAGCCTAAATATACAATTCCTAGCATTCTTCAAAAATTTCAAAAATTCGACCCCGGGCCCGCTTGGTCCAAACACGAGGCTCGGACCAAAATCTGATCACCCATACCCCTACGAGTTCAAATATATGATTTGTTTTGAAATCCGACCCCAAGTCGAGGTTGAATTACCCAAAATCCCATAAACCCTATCTCTACCCAAAACCCCTAATTTCTACTTTGATTTTAGGATTTTAGGCCTAGATTCTAGTGATTGATTGATGAAAATAGGAGAAAATGATGTTAAGAACACTTACCTATGGAACTATGGAGGAAACGTTCTTCAAAAATCGGCCTAGGTGGGTTGGGGAAGAAGAAGAGTTGCAAAAAATGGGAGAAATCCCGAAATAATTCTGTTTTGGGACTTTAAAAACGACTGGGCAAATTTACCCTTCGCGTTCGCGAGCCCCAGGCCACGTTCGCGAAGGTTTAGAAGTTCTGGCCTATGCGTTCACGGTTGAGGGGCCGCGTTCGCATAGGGTAAATGACCCCCAGCCCTCCCCTGGACACTGACTCTGTGCGTTCGCGCTCTATGTGATGCGTTCGCATAAGGTCCTACCCCTGAGCCTCCGCGTTCGCACCTTGGAGGGTGCGTTCGCATAGCCTAAGTCACCCCTACCCTCCGCGTTCGCACCACACTGGGTGCGTTCGCATAGCACAAATTACCCAACTCCCCCCAGACCCCACTTTTATTCTATGCGTTCGCATCCCCTTGGGTGCGTTCGCATAGAGTAAATACCTGGACACCAGCAAATTGAAGAAAAACCAGATTTTTCATGCATTTTACACCCCGTTAACAACCCGAAACTCACCCGAGCCCTCGGGCCTCAAAACCAAAAACACACACGACTCCCAAATCATTATACGAACTTGTTCAAGTACTAAAACAACCGAAATAACATCAAAACGAATGAATTAAACCTCACAACTCCTAGAATTTTCTTAAAACTTCATAAGGCTTAATTATTCCAATTTTGATCCGAAACACGTCATTTTAAGTCCGTTTTACACCAAACTTTACATATAACTCACATAACATATATTAAACCTGTTCCGATCTTCGGAACCATAATGCGGGCCCGGTAGCACAAATTTCAAATCAAATTTCATTTTCAAAAGCCTTTATTATTTTCAGAAAACAATTTTCTTTAAAAATTCATTTCTCGACATTGGGACCTCGGAATTCGATTCCGAGCATACGCCCAAGTCCCATATTTTTCTACGGACCCTTCGGGACCGTCAAATCACAGGTCCGGGTCCGTTTACCAAAAATGTTGACCAAAGTCAACTTTAATCAACTAATCATTATAAAAAAAATCAACTTTTCATCAAGTTTTCACATAAAAGCTTCCCGGCTGTACGCCCGGGCTACGCACGCATATTGAGGTGAGATTAACGGAGGCTTTCGGGGCCTCATAATACAGTTTTAGCTAAATTATCAAAGGATGACCTTTTGGGTCATCACAACTGCTCGACCTCCAATTGATAATAACTTTCCTTTCTAGTTTTGCAGCTTATTCATCACCTTTGTAATGAGCCCTTGACAATAATCCATTTTTCTTCTAAGGTAGAAGATAGGACATTCAAGATAAATGAAGGGGAACTCCTGCTTTGGAATACCAGTAATCATTTGGACTTTTTGTATTACCTCCTCACTGACTGAAACATGCATATAGACTGCTGACTTTCCTTTATTTATTAGCTGCCCAGAACCTTCTTCGTAGTCTGTTAGAACCTCCATAATAAGTTGCAAGGATGTGGCATCGGATGATGAGAATATTATGGTATCATCCGCATAAGCAAGATGATTTATTTTTAGGCTCCACTTGGGCAAACCAAAACCACAAAAATAAAGGTTCCTATGTAAAGCATTCAGTCCCCTTGACATAGCTTCAGCAGCTAAAATAAATAAGGTAGGTGACAAAGGATCACCCTGTTTTACCCCTCTTGTTGATCTAAAAAAACCATGAGGCTGGCAATTTAAAAGTACAGAATACTAGTTGTTTGATATAATGCCATATACCAAACCAATGAACCTTTCTCCAAATCCCATTTTCCTAAAAAGCTTTGTCAAAAATAGCCAAGACAAACGATCATATGCTTTGGTCATGTCTAATTTGATCACTACATTTGGCCCTGACTTTGTTCTAAGTCTTATGTCAATGATTATCTGTTGAGTTAGTAGAATGTTCTCCACTATGCTTCTACCTTTAACAAAGCCATCCCGCTCATCTAAAATCAAGTTGGGTAGTAAACCTACTAGTCTCTCATGAATAACTCTTGAGAAAACCTTATTTATGAAGTTACTTACACTAATAGGTCGCATATCTGAAAAGATTACTACTTCCTTCTTCTTTGGCAGTAGGACTAGGTTTGTGTGAGTGATGTACTTAGGTAATTCATGACCACCAAAGAATGCTTTTACCATATCTACAATGTCTTCACCAACTATATCCCATCAAGATTGGAAGAAGCAACCAGTGAAACCATTATCCCCCCCTGCACTCTCTGGATTCAGGCCAAAAACTGCAGACTTTACTTCCTCTATAGTTGGTTGTTGAACCAGTTCCAAGTTCTGAATGTTGTCTACCATTTCTGGCACATGATCCGGTATTATGAAATTTGTAGGAACTGATTCTTCATGGAATTGAGCTTGGTAAAATCTGACTGCCTCATTAGTCATATCTGCACTGTTCTCTAACCAGCTGCCTTCATCATTTTGCACTCTCTTTAGTTGTAACCTTTTCTTTCTACCATTAACCTGAGCATTAAAAAACTTCATATTCCTATCCCCATCCTGAGACCAATTCATACCAGATTTTTGCCTCCAGAACTCTTCTTCAGTAGCTAGGTATCTAATCAGTTCAACTTGTATTTTTTGCAACCTTTCTCTGTTTTGAACAGTTGGATTTCTTTCAAATTCAGCTTCATGTACAAGCACCACCTCTTCCAAGCTTGATATTTTCATGAAAATGTCTCCATATGTAGCCTTACTCCATTGTGACAGAGCTTTTTTAAATCTTTTCAGCTGGTAGTTGAAAATGTGAAATGGATCACCAGCAAAATCCACCTTCCAATTTTCTTGAACCACCTCCTTGAATGACTGATGCTTTGTCCAGAAATTAAGGAATTTGAAAGCCTTTTTTATAGGTGCATTATCTGTTGCACATGCCAAGAGAATAGGACTGTGATCCGATCCTATTTTTGATATATGAGATACTTCAATACCTGGTAGCATCTGTTGGAATTCATTGTTAGCAAGACATCTATCCAACCTTTTGAAAATGCAATCATCCTCCGCTCGACCATTCAACCATGTGAATATGCTGCCCTTAAAGCCTAAATCTGTGAGGTTACAAGTGTTAACACAATGTCAAAAATCCTCCACCTCATTGATAGAAACTGGCCGACCCCCATATTTCTCCTCCTCATCCCATATAACATTGAAATCACCTCCCACGAGCCAAGGGAGTTTCATGTCTCTAGCCAAATAGTACATACTGTCCCACAGTTCAATACGTTCAATGGCATCATATTTGGCATATACAAACGTAACAATGAATGATATCTGAGTGTCCATATTTGTGAGCTTAAGAGTCATCTGCTGCTCCATGTTAATCATGACATCCACCCTATGATCCTCATCCACAAACACCCAAATCTTGTTTGAAATATTAGAAAAAGCTTGAAGCATTCCAATAGTTCTCCTGTATCTTTCCAATTTCTTAGCTTTTTGCATTGGCTCCATGATTTCGATAAAGTGAAAATGTTGCTGCCTATTCATTAAAACAAGCCTCTCAAAGGATTTCTTAGAATTGACTGACCTCACATTCCAAATAATGGCCTTCATCATTGATTGAGAGATTTAGATTGGGTTCTTCTTGTTTGAACCCCAGGTGAGAGATCACCTTGTCTTGCCAAATTTCTGAAGTTTTGTGTCGTGGATTCTTCATCCAAATCTTTTCCTCTGCCTTTTATGTTTTCCTCCTGTCCATTTTCAGCATGAGCTGCTAGTTGTTGCTGCAAAGTTTTGGGCATAAGCACTGTTTTTTCTGTTACCTTAATTGCCAGTTCTTTGCCTGTATTATGAGGTTGTATGACATTTGACTTCTGACTGGTTTGATTCTGCCCAATCAGCCTGCCATCTCCACTTCCCATTGCTTTATTTATCTCCTTTACTTGTTCTCCACCAAGGCAAGTACCTAAAACAATCCCTCCCCTATGTATTGCATCAACTATATTAGGTTGAGCTGGTGGCAATGCATTGCTAGGATCAGGATTCATCAATTGTTTATCCCCAGTTGCATCTGCATTGACACTATTGTTATCTACTTGAGCTGTTATCTCCTCATTGATGTTTTTATTACCTTCTTGTTCCTGGACCTTGTCTTTTGCATTTATACTTTGTTCTTCCTGATCATTCTCCTCATCAGTTGATTAATCTTCACCCATAGCATCCACATGAAGTTCTCCTTCATCTGAGTAACATTCAATCTGATCAACCCACAGTCCTTTACCTACCACATTAAGCCTTTCCTATCTCTTTGATATCCCCTCTATTTCATTGAATTCCAGAGACTGTGAGGGAATCTCCTGACTTAATTGGTTAACTTCAAGATTGCCCACAAATGTTCTATTCACCCAATGTGCAGTACTCTCTTTTGGCACTCCTTGATCTTTTGTCAATCTGTTCTCTTTTTCCTGTCCAGTAGTTTGATCATTGTTCCCCTTAGTTGAATCTGCCACACCAGTCGTATTAGGATTAAATGCAGGTGCATTAGCATTTAAATTCCAAGGTTTATTGACTGCATGGACAGTCTTATTTTGTACTGTATTATCCTCTAACAAGGCCAATTGATTTCCTTCATTTTTCTCCCCATTATTAGCCTCCAAAGCAGCAAACTTGTTGTTGATTTGTATTTGATTAGTACCATTCGACTCCACAGGAACAATCTCCTTTCCAGCAACACTATTTCCCTCCTTTTGTTTTCCCTTATTTTGTCCTCTATTATCTCTCACCTCCTTCCATTGAGGACCAACATTACCTACCACCTTTCTACAAGTTAGGATCCTAAGAGGGGCAACTTCATTACCTTTTCCAGTACTACCTTGCTTCCCAACAACATTTCTCACCTGTTCATCAACCTTTTTGTTCTCCATTAGTTCTGGATGAGTTTTCCAGCAATCACTCATCTCATGACCTTGGTGTTTACACTCTTTACAGTATTTAAGGAGGTAGTCATATCGAATTGTCACCCACTCAGTTCTAACTTCTTTCGTCACTTCATTCTCGATATCCATACGTACTCTCCTAGGTAAATCAACTAATAAATCCACCAACACCTTAACTCTAGCACATCTTGGCCTCGTTTTATTAATAGTAGCCATATCCAAGTGTAATGGCTTTCCAACATTAGAAGCCAAGGAGAAGAGGCACTCCTTCACAAAAAATGTTGGCAGTAGGTTAGGGAATGAAATCCAGGCCATAACTTTTGATGTTTCCTCTCCAGCTTTGAATTTTGAGTCATATATCAATGTTCTCAATTGATATTCTTGCCCGACCTTATCTTTGAAGTAATAAACACTTTTCAACGTAAATTCGATGTAATCCTTCCATAATGTCAACCTTACCAATATGTGTCGATCACGTAGATACCCAATGTTACATTCTCCTTTAATTCCACATTGCATTGGAATGATTTTACGTAATTCTTGCAATTCCGGCCAGCCATATGAAAACTTACACACCACGGCAAATTGCAAACCTTCAATTATGTTCATGCGTTCCACTTCTGCTTACCAAACCTCACCAATGGCTGTCCTTGAAGAAACGTATCCCTTCTCTCTTGAATCTGCTCCACAGTTGACGTACCTGGTGCATTGTTTTGGGTAGCACCATTGATCACAACAGGTTTAAGAAGACCAGCCTAATTCGTAGGTTGAGGATTGATTGTAAGAGGTTGGGAATTGTTACTGGTGGTTGGGGGTGATGGGGCGAGGGTGGAAGGGGGCTAACCAGCTGGAGAAATAGGCTGGCCGCCGGCCAAATTGGCCATGGCAGCTCTCAAGAAACAAAACTCGCCCAGTGATCGCCTAATATCTCCTCAGAGCTTCTCTCTCCTCACTAGGTTTTTTATTGGTTTTTGTGTGGGGGGAGTTTTTCTCTTCTGGTTGTAATGTCCATGTATTTAAATATCTGGAATGGGTTTTTGCAAGAATATCTAACGTTTACCTCTTCTGGTAATGCCTTAGTATTTAAATATTAGGGATGAATTGTAGTATGGTTGTTTTGGAAGTCTTAAAGTGTTTGAGGTGTCTTCCAATTAATGTATCAATATTCCATCTAATCTAATGTGACAATGTGTCACTTACATGCTAGTGGCTTGCTTCCACGTGGGGGTGGGGTGGTTTTTTTTAATCCTTCTCCACGTATTAGGTAATGAGGTAATGTCCCGTTACCCGGTAATTTAATAATTACCCGCATAATTAAAAATTATCTCAAATTACTTAAAATTCTACTTATTTTTAATATACTTTATATATCATATTATTACAGTCATATGGTACCTTGTATGATACTAGTCCATAAGTATTGGATATAATAGCTCGGACCGTATTTTATCCCAAATTGATAACCTTCAACGGAACTCATTTTCTTTAATTAGTGTACCTTTTCCTTTATGGAACTTACTTATTGCTTGTTTTAAATAGCATAAATATGCTAACCTCAAGATAATCTCATCTCTGAGTCTATGTCAATTAACTAAGGACGAAACTTTAACGTACGATAAACGCGAGATGTAACAGTTGACTCCAGACTCTTCCTCATCTACTTTCCATTTTCCTGGCCCACTTAAGAAATTTAGCACTCGATCCAAAGATTTATGAATGTTTCACTCATCTCTCTCAAGAGAATGTCACAAGTACGACTTCAAGTACCATATACTTGCCCCTCATGTAGATCGCCACTAATGTAAGCGCACTCGGCTTGAAATCAAGTAGGACTTCTTTCGGGATGTCATGAAGGCTTTTGGATTAGGGTCAAATAAAATATGGATGAGTGGTTACACCTTTCTGTAAGCACTCTATCTTTTATTTCTCGGGTCACACTTTGCCAATTCTTAGAGGCATTTTCTTTTCATTGAGGACAAGAGAGTCTTGACATTACTCTTTCTTGATCATTTCATTCTTTTTATCCCTTTTTGATTTCTTAATGTTTGAGATCACTGCCTCTTTTTGAATCCATTCAACCCTTCCACTTATTCACTTTTTTGCATTTTTCTTTGTTCTTTTCTTTTCTTGCCTTCTTCTCATAGAGATTATTTCTTTTCTCTTTTTGTGCCTTGATACCATTTTCAAGTTCCTCCTCTCTCCCCCACACTTACATTTTAAGCCATTGGTTTCACGAGAGTGTTAAGGAAATCTCGGGTGCCAAGAGAGGGTAACGACCAAACGGGTAAAGGCTTGTAACATGGCTACCAAATGAGAAAGGCTAAAGACTCAAAGGGGTTTACTAGGGATAATGACATTGGTTGGAAATAGACAACTCAAAGGGTCCAAAGGAAAGCCTACAATCACTTCTCAAACCAAGAAAAACTTAGGATTTTGCCTTGAAACACATTCGGGGCAAGTTCTAGACCCTTTACACGGATACTTGGACTAGCAATAGTTCATCTTACCCCTCACGCAACCGGATTGTTAAAGAGGATAGAGTCGAGGGACCACAATGACCACATTCAAGTTTAAAGATCACTATGGTCCAATTAAACCACTCGATGATTGCCAAAGTCAATACAAGAGTCACAAAGTTACTAACTAGAGCTATTTCTTTAAAAACCTTGTCTCTAACCATAAGCACGTAGTTAAGTATGTTGATACCAATTGAAGCATGGTTAAATCTTCGAGCATGACTTAGTTAGGTCTTTTTATTCATTACTACTACTATTATTACCTAAACAAAAAAATGAACTCGTTCCCTTAAGAAGGTTGTCATGCCATCAATCGTTAGGACGTGTCACTCGGATCACACAACAACTACCTTTGGAAAGAATCATGGCATTAAGAAAATCAAAGTCTTATTATCTCCCAAAACATAAAAAGTTTCTACTTAATCAAATACATACTAATAAAGAAACAAAAATAAAGAAGCTAATACGCAAAAACTACTAAAGAGAATGAATATACATAACGGGAGAAAGAGAAAAAATATATAAACTTATTAAGAAAGAGAGAATAATATCAAGTTATTACAGGCCAGATGTATCAGAATGTATCAAATATAATCAATAAACTCCACCCCCCGAATAAAGATAAACATTGTTCCCAATGCTTAACAAAATAAGAGTAAAAGAGGGGAAAGAGTGAAGAAAACTCCCTATGGCTCCTTGGACGTCTCCGTGTCCCCAGAAATGTCATCACCCTCAGGCTCAGCCAATTGAATCTCATCATCCTGAACTCTGGGTGTGGCTAGGTTGGCCAAAACCTGAAGCACTGCCTCAGCAGTGTCGGAAGCAAGGTCTGGCTCTTCAGACAGGCCAGTTGATGCTACGGGTGCAGATAGTGCTGTAGCATATGGGGAAGAATGGTCTAGGTGTAGCAGGATGTCAAAGGGGAGATCTCCAGCTGTAGAAAACCTGGTCACCTGTCTATGGAGCTTGTCTAATAATTTATTGCTGGCATGGGACTTTCTCATCTTCTTTACTTCTTTTCCCAACTCTTTGATCACTGGCCCGTGTTGTACCAAGGTAGCCATAATAGTGTTCTGGTTCTCTAGGAGCTTCTTCAATGTCTCTTCAACTGTAGAGAGAAACTGGAGGTGCCTGAACAAAAGACTGCGCTGCAACATTACTGGATAAGTCAGATGGAGTGGTTGTCTGAATTCAGTTGTTGAGACTTGATAATGTCTGGGAGACTCAAAGCGCAGAAAGTGGGGAAGTATGCATAGACACTGGCTTCAAAGACGAGGTGGGATATGTGGCAGGAAATATAGTAGGGGCTATGTATGATGGCGGAGGCATGGCTGGGGCACTGGAGGAAGGCCCAGCTGAAGTGGATGGAACATCAACTGCCTCGGCAGCTACCATTGCTAGCTCATCAGACTGACCCGCGGTGGTAGGAGGCTGAACTTTCTTCTTTGGATTGTTCTGCATCCATCAGTGAATACCAAGTGAAAGGCTTCTTTGGCCTCACCTTTGTGTCATAATCCCTCGGCTCTACCCTTGCATCTGTGAGATATTCTATAATAGTGTTGGGATATAGGATGGATGATTCATCTTGCCAAGAAATCACTGAGATGTCGGCCGACATCACGGCTCCCACATTGATAGGGTACCTGGCCATAATAGAAGCAATCAGAACTGCCCGTGGAGTCGGAAGGTAAGTCTCATTCTAGCTCGGTTCCAGTCTACCGTAGACAAAGGTTTGCCACCCTTTCGCCTCGAAACTCAGAGTACCCCGAAGGATTGGAACCCCAATGGCAATCCATGGAGGTGGTCGCCTTGGTGATGCTAGAATCTCCGCTACCGAGGTCGGGCTACGTCTCCCAATGCATATTTCTCCCCACATGGCTTCGTGCTCAAGTTCCACCAGAAGGTGAAAAGCTTTCCCAAACACCCAACCAGTATGGTGACATTCCGATAGGTGTTTTGTAAGCCGTACGATAAGACCATAGTGCATCATCAATCTTCTTGTCCCAATCCGTCCGATTAGCAATTACCGTTTTGGACAAAATACTCTTTATCTCCCGGTTGGAAACTTTCACTTGACCTCTAGCTTGTGGATGATAGGGAGTCGTGACTTTATGAGTAACACCATACTTGCTAAGCAAAGTGTCTAAAGCCTTGTTGCAAAAATGTGACCCCTCGTGGAGTACCAAACCATGGAAAATATTCTTCTTCAAGATTGCCACCACACTTTTCACCTCATTGTTGGGTAGAGAAATGTCCTCAATCCATTTCGACACATAATTCACCACGACGAAGATGTTAGAGTTTCCGTAATAACTCACAAAAGGACCCATGAAGTCAATACCCCACACATCAAAAATATCAATCTCCAAAATGGTAGTGAGAGGCATTTCATTTTTCTTTGATATTCCACCAGCCCGTTGACATTCACCATATATTTTCACTAGCTCACTATAATCATTGTAAAGAGTGGTCCAATAAAAATCGCAACTTAGTATTTTGGCTGCCGCTCTTGCTCCACCATGATGACCATCATATGGCGAAGAATTACAAGCCCCAAGAAATTCACCTTGCTCTTCTTCCGATACACATCTTCTAATCACCCCATCTGTAAAAATCCGAAAGAGGTATGGTTCATCCCAATAATAATCTTGGCAATCTTGTTTGAGCTTCTTCCTTTGATTTGAAGAGAACTCATTCGAGATAATTCCACACACAAGGAAATTTTCTAGATCCGTGAACCATTGCACCCTTTTTATTGAAATATCCTTGAGTTGCTCATCAGGGAAGGAATCATTGATTCCAAGGGCATCATGCGGCCCCCCTCCTCATCTAAATGAGACAAGTGGTCCGCGACTTGGTTTTCATTACCTTGTCCATCTAGGATTCTTACATCAAACTCTTGCAACAAAAGAACCCATCTCATCAACCTAGCTTTAGAGTCCTTCTTGCTCATAAGATAACGAAGCAGCGCATGATTCGTGGACAATGACCTTTGCACCCATCAAGTACGGGCGAAACTTCTTAATTGCAAACACAATGGAAAGGAGAACTTTCTCCATAACAGTGTAGTTAACGTGGGCATTGTTCATCGTCTTACCAGAATAGTAGATCGGATGAAAATATTTGTTGGTGCGTTGCCCCAAAATAGCCCCAGCCGCTACGTCACTTGCATCGCGAATTCAAAAGGGACACCCTAATTTGGAGCCGTGATGATGGGAGTAGTTGTCAACTAGAACTTCAATAATTCAAAATCTCTCATGCAATCATCATTGAAGTTGAACTTAGCATCCTTCTCAAGAAACTTGCACAACAGATTCACCACCTTAGAGAAATCTTTGATGAAGCGCCGATAATCCGTGTGACTGAAGAAACTCCGCATACCCTTCACTGAAGTTGGAGGTGGAAGTTTAGAAATAACCTCAACCTTTACCGTGTCAAGTTCAATTACATTCTTTGAGATTTTGTGGCCAAGGAAAATGTGTTCCTCTACCATGAAATGACACTTCTCCCAATTGAGCACCAAATTTGTTTCTTCACATATTGCCAACACATTATCCAAATTTTCAAGAAAATCATCAGAATAATCTCCAACAACCGAGAAGTCATCCATGAAAACTTTAAGGTAGTTCTTCACCATGTCTGTGAAAATAGCCATCATACATATTTGAAAAGTCGTCGGTGCATTGCACAAACAAAATAACATCTGCTTGAAGGTGAAAGTACCATAGGGATATGTAAATGTTGTTTTCTTGATCCTCTGGAGAAATAAGAATTTTTTTGTAGCCCGAATACCCATCAAGAAAGAAATATAAAACACGTCTGGCTAATCTATCAAGCATTTGTTCTAAGAAAGGAAGTGGGAAATGATACTTCCTTGTGACATTGTTGTGATTGCGATATTCCATACACACCCTCCATACGGTCACCATTCTTGTAGGAATAAACTCATTCTTGTCATTTGTGACCACCACCATTCTTTCTTTATTTGGGACACATTGAACTGGAGAAGTCCATGAACTATCGTAGATAGGGTAGACAAACCCGGCATCCAACCACTTGATAATCTCCTCCTTGACAACTTCTTGCATAGCCTCATTGAGTCTCCTTTGATGTTCTATGGATGGTTTGGCGCCTTTCTCCAAGTTGATCTTATGCATGCAAAATGCGGGGCCTATCCCCTGAATATCCTCCAAAGACCACCCAATAGCCTTCTTCATCTTTTGTAGCACCACCAAAGTGCAGTCTACCTGCACGTTAGTTAAACAAGAGGAAAGAATAACCGGTAAAGTAGAACAATGACCAATAAATTCATACCAAAGATGTGGACGCAATGGCTTCAACTCCAAGGCATGAGGCTCTTCTAGAAGGCTTTGTAGGAGGAGTTGTCCTATTTTCAAGATCCAAGGACAATTTTTGGGGTGCATAGTTGTACGACCCCATTCATTGCAAAGATTTCACACATTCCATGAATCCATCCATATCGTCATCATCAAAGTTGAGCAAGATGGCCTCCAACATATCACCAACATTTATCATAGCACTTGATTCATCAACAATAGCATCGGTCATCAAGTCTACAAAAGAGCACACCTCATTGCTATTTGGTTGCCGTATGGACTTACAACCATCGAAGAAAACATTTTCATCACCAATGCGGTAACAAGGAAAGGTCTCCCAAGAATAATTGGCACCTCATAATCAACTTCATATTCTAGAATGACAAAATCCGCCGGAAGAATGAATTTATCAACATGAACAAAGATTCACTCCCAAAGGTCTCTTCATAGTACGACCAGCCATTTGAAATCTCGTAGAGGTGGGTCTTGGTTTCCCAATTCCCAAGGTCTTGACGACCGAATAGGGCATCAAATTGATATATGCCCCAAGATCACAAAGAGCTCTTGCAAACTCGGCACTTCCAATTGTACAAGGATTCGTGAAAGCACTGGGATTCTCCAACTAAGGAGCCATTGAATGAACAATTGAATTCACTTGATGAGTGACTTTGATGGTTTCAAAATTCGTTGACCTCATCTTGGTCATGAGATCCTGCATAGCCGGACATTTGTTCCAAAGCTTCAACTAATGGCTCATTGATTGAGAGATTCTTTATCATTTGAATGAACTTCTTGAATTGATTCTCGTTGTTTTTCTTGGCAATTCTTTAAGGGTATGTAGGTTGAGTCTTAGGCAATGGTGCCTTAGCCTTTTGCACTACCGACTTCGGTATGTCAATAATGTGATCCCTAGATGGGTTGACCTCCTTTTCAGTATCTTTCACACTGTCATCAATATCAATTTGAACTTCATCATTTGATTGCACCACATTGTTCAGGACCTCTTCTTATTGTACCACTTTCTCATCATTAACAAGTTTCCTTTGACTTTAGGTAGGTGCATTCCCACCTCTTCCACGTCTTGTAGT
This sequence comes from Nicotiana undulata, assembly GCA_005239495.1. NCBI lineage: Eukaryota > Viridiplantae > Streptophyta > Magnoliopsida > Solanales > Solanaceae > Nicotiana > Nicotiana undulata. The sequence continues at coordinate 30,628 of MDKH01009466.1, read as the reverse complement.
AACGTCCATGGCATGCCCCGTGTTGTTTCCACATTTTGAGTTTACTACCGTCTCACTTGGTAGTGCCCCCTTAGGACGAGAATATAGAGCTTGAGATATTTGCCCCATTTGTACTTCTAAGTTGTGGATCCATGTGTTGTGTGAGGCAAGTTGGGCATCTGAATCGACATTCTTTTCCACCATTTGCTTGAACATATTCTCAATATGCCCTATCTCGTTGTTTGAAGAGCTTGGACCATGGGGTAGATAAGGAGGAAGATTTCTCGGTTGTTGATACATCGGGGGCCTTTAAAAACCCGTCCCCCGGTTGCCTTAATTATTGTTTCATTTGCCTTGATTGTTATCCCCCAATTTCCTTGATTGTTTTTGTTATGCCAATTCCCTTGATTCTTTCCACCACTCCAATTTTCTTTATTGTTATAGCTCTAATTGCCTTGATTGTTTTGAGGTCGCCATTGTTGTTGGTTTGGGCCTTGGAAGTTGTTTATTTGCCCTTGAAAGTTGTTCACATATTGCACCTCATCTTCTTGTTCATTGTAATAATCATCTTGATCAAAACCACTATCCTATTGCACATAATTCTCCACTCGATTTTGCACTTGTGGACCCTTGGTCCTTCTTTTGTTTACCATTATGTTCACCCCTACCATGGCATTGACTTGCATAGGATTTTGCACTTGTTGAAGTTGAGACTTTGCTAGTTGATTCATGGTGGTAGTCAATTCGACAATGGCTTACATGGTCATGCAACTCTTTGTGACGGCGGATCACGTTCGAATCACCTTGTGGAACAATAGTCCGGGATTTACATGGTGATGATGTTTTCGCCATTTCATCTAAAATCTCACATGCCTACACATACAGCGTTGTCAGAAAGTTACCACCGGCAAGTTGATTTACTACACATTGGTTGGTTGTGTATATCCCACGATAGAAAGTTTGTTGAATTATGTTTTCTGTCATATCATTGGTGGGAAATTCCTTGACCATTGTTCTATACTTCTCTCATATCTCGTGTAGAGGTTCATTCGGCTCTTTCTTGAATACAAAAATCTCATCTCGATGTGTAGCCAAGTGCCTCGGAGAGAAAAACTTAGAGATAAACTTTTCCGCCAACTCATCCAAGTACTAATGGAATGGTTCAGTAGTTGTTCCAACCAATCTAAATCTTTCCAATTAGAGAGAAGTGAAAAATCCTTAGCCTCAATGCATCATCGGAGACGTTTGTTTGCTCCCCCAATAAGTGTCCCCAAACCCTTTCAAATGTTTGTACACATTTTGACTTGGATCACTGGTGAAGAAACCTCGTTGCTCTAGCAAAGTGAGCATCACATCGTAGATTTGAAAGTTGGCCGCCCTATTATGGGGAGGGGCTATTGCAACATCATTCTTTCATTGGGTAACACCCGGTGTGGAGCCGCTCGTGGTGGATGTGGGGGTGGAGCGGGGACAATGTCATGAGGCGCTTAACCTCTTCTATTGGCTTGAGGTTCAAGAGGAACCTCATCAACTTGATCATCCTCGACTTCCACATTCCCCAAAGGCAAATTTTTGAGCTCATTGTTCGCATATGACAAAGTCGTTTATAATAATAATTATCCAACTAAGAGTCGGGATCAAATCCACTGGGAGTTATGATGGAAGTTAGGAGTATATATGTGAAGCAAGCAAATGGGTTATCTAAGATTGCACTTCCACAACATGGTTTTTGTTTTCTATTTCTATTGTTACTCTAATGAATGCAAGATTAAGAAAATGGATTATAAATAAATGTTTTTGAGGTTTTTCCAATTGGATTAAAGGCCTAGGGATGTGAGCATAACCTATGTGTTTGCCTAATGGGATAAAGACGTTAATGCTCGTTTTGTTGATTGGGTTGTCTTATAGCTTTCAGCTCTACGTTACCCACTCAATACCTCTCGGTCAGAGAGTGATTTTGCCCATTTGGCTTTTTGAAGTCCAAATGAGTATCAACCAAAACAGTTGATAAGAGCTCAAGTCCGGTTATTACTATCTTTAGTTTGAACCCTTTAATTAGGTTTATCAATCTCTCAATTAACCAAATTCCTTGTTGGCTAAGTTAGCCTAGACTAGGTCGCTCTTTCTCAAGTAGAGACTAAGTCAAATAAGCATGAATCAATATTTGCAACCATTAATTCTATAATTGAAGCATGAACTAAGCTAAATAATCAACACCCAATCATAAACAAGCACTAAATTTGATACTCATAAGGTTTACACACCAAGGTTGGGTCACAACCCTAGAATAAGTCTAGCTACTCAAAATGGAAATTGCAAAAAATAGATAAGAAAAGCTAATTAGACTCATAATGGAAGATTAAAATGTTGAGATCTAATGTTAAAACACAAAAATAATGTGAAAATTCCTAAAATAGTAAAGAAAAACGGCTACAACAACTTCAGATGTTAAACTTGACCTAATTTTGTGAAACTCGTCTGTTTATATAGGGCCAAAAATTGCATACAAAAATGCCCCTCGCGAGGTTATGGCAGCCGCACAATTCCATGTGCGGTATGCAGATTTCTTTAGCAGGTAGGAAGTATAGTTCTGCGGCAGCATATTTCTGAACTACGGCCGCGAGGCAATCTTCTGCGACAACACATTTTTTGATTGCGGCCACGAGGCGATCTTCTGCGGCCGCACAATTCTTGTGCAGTCCGCAATTCAAATAGGCTCATGGACTTGGTCTCTTTGCATACTCTCTGATCTTTGACTCTTAGCCCAGTTCTGCGGCCGCATAATTCATGTGTGGTCCGTACATTGTTGAAAGTTCTGTTAGATTTTTTTTCTTGGTTTGCATCCGCAGATGGAATTATGCGGTACACAATTTCTTCTACAAGCGCAAAATTCCTTCTACTGACTGCACACTTGTGCTTCTGCGCCCTTTATTGCCTTGTGCTTCAGAACACTCTATTTATGGTCGGAATTCATCTCGGGAGACCAAACTTCTAGCATTCCTGCAATTTTGCACAATTTCATTAGTTTTCGGAACGCAATTCAATACTTTCAGACTAAAACAAAATCTAAAATGTGCTCATAAGCAGTCAAAATCCCCACTTATCACCGCCTCTCTTTATATACAATTTATTAGTAGTGCCTTAAATTAGGGGATTCAGTTTTATCATTTTCCTTTTTTCTCTCATCTCCTATTTTGATTAGTGACTTAACTGTCCATCCTCAATGCTCGCACAATTAATAATATCAATCACTCTACTAGTTTTATTTCACATTACATGACTTCACCATATTAAGAAGATGGTTATTGTGCTAGTTTTGTTGATCTTTGTGAGTTGATGCAACTCTACTTATACTCTTTATTGCTTAGTGCTTGCTTCCTGACAAAAGTTGACTGATTATTGAGTTAAAAGGTGTTTTTGGTATGAAGGAAAATAGTTTCCAAGAAAATGTTTTCATGTAAAATGAGTGATTTCGTCACTTTTTTTCCCTTGTTTAGTTGGTGAGCGGAAAAAAAATTTCCGAAAATATTTTCTAGCTACTCTCTTCACCCCCCCCCCTTCCCCCAAATCCCTATGTTTCCTTGCTCCCCTCAACAAATAGCCAACATTTTTAGGACTCTATTTTCTTCAAGAATTTAATTATTCTTCTGAAAAATCACACAAACTCAAATGAAATGATGTGTTTCTTTACCTTTTTACGCAAAAATGACGTTAAAATTGGTGCTCCATAAATAAAAAGAAAATACTCATTTTTGGGATGAAAAATAAAGTTATATTTCTACAACATGAAATAAAGTACTCATTTCATTGAAATAAAAGAAAATACCATTTCCATATCATGAAAAAAATACTTATTTTGTTGAAATTAAAAATAACGTTTTTACATCAGGAAATGTAATGACCCGGCCAGTCGTTATGAGAGTTGTAGCCCCGTTCATCCATCTACTATTCATTCCTTGCTTAATTTTTGTGATGTGACTTGCCGAGGTAGTTTGTTAAGGTCTGGAGAGATTTCAGAATGAATTGAGACACTTAGTCTTAAGGCTGAAAGCTTAAGTTAAAAAGGTTCACCAGATGTTGACGTATGTGTAGACGACTCCGGAATGGAGTTTTGATGGTTCTGTTAGTTCTATTGGACGATTTTGGACTTAGAAGCGTGCCCAGATAGTGATTTGGTGGTCCGTGGTTGATTTAGACTTGAAATGTCGAAAATTGAAAAATTAGAAGTACCGAGAGTGGACTTTGTGGTTACCAGGGTTAGTTGGACTAGGTTGGTGGTGTCTTTTGTGACTTGTGTGCACAATTTGAGGTCAATCGGGCGTGATTATATATACTGAGCTCACAACGTGTTTTAGGACTTATTAGTGTGTTTGGTCGAGGTCCCCAGGGCCTCAGGTGGAGTTCGTATGGTTAACAGATCAAATTGGGAGTTTGAAAGATTGTTGTAGCTTAATTCTTCTGGTGCAATCGCAGCCGCAGAACTTTGGTCGCAGGTGCAAGCTGGGAAGCGCAGAAGCGAAGTTTGGATTGGGGCCTTTGGAGCGTGGATGAGGGAGGATTTCTACAGGTGTGAACTCGCTCGCTCCTACACGTGGAGGATCATAGAAGCAGATAGTTCTGCGCAGATGTGCACCTGTAGGAGCGGGATTTGTGACATTTGAAGAGGTTGTTCGACCCTTAAGTGGCCTCCGCAGATGCAGATGATTGACCTCAAAAGCAGTACCGCAGAAGAGGATTCTTTTACCGCAGAAGCGAGAGAGCCTTGGCAGAGTATTAAATCAAGGGTTCCGTGGGTTTTCTTCATTTTTTAACATTCCAACTCCGTCTAAGGCGATTTAAGATTTTCGAGGGGTTTCTTGAAGTAAGTCACTTGTGATTTAATTTAATCGATAATTATGTTTCCCTATTGATTTTCCCACCTAGATTGTGTGGTTTGAGGTGTAATTTTGGGAGTTGAGGCTAGGGATTTGGAGAGTTTAAATTGGGGATTTGAGGGTTGATTCAGTGTTGGATTTGGGTAAATTTGGTATGGTTGGACTCGTGCTTGAATGAGCTTCAGGATTTTGTGACTTTTGTTGGATTCCGAGACGTGGGCCCCGGGGCAGGCTTATGAGTGGACTTTTTGACTTTTAATTAAAAGCTTAGTAATTTCATATGGAATTGTTTCCTTTAGCTCGTGTATTGTATCAATTTATTAGTGGATAGATTCGAGGAATCTGGAGGACATTTCGCGAGGTATTGTCCATTTCACAATTTTTGGGGTAAGTAACAATTTTAAGCTTGGTTTTGAGGGTATGAAGCCCCAAATTTTGTGATTTTGTGAATGATGTGAGGTGATGCATGTGCTAGGTGTCGGGCATATTGCGTGCACAGCTTAAATTGTGATTTAGTCGATTCCATGGCACCGTGCAACTATCTTATCTGAGCTTCTTTACAATCCTCAATGTGTTAGAGAACTTGAGTTGTAATTCATTCTAGAAATCATGTTTAGGCTGTATGCTGGTAATATTGGCCCCACAGTGGCCGTACTTTGCTATTGAACTAATTGCCTAATCTGTCAATTTGTACTCAATCATATTTATTGCCTGCATATTATGTCTCAGTATTTGTTGTCTTTACTTTTTATATCATATCATCATTCGTTGGCTGAATATCATGATTTTGTGAGCTCGAGAGACTGAAAAGTTATTGGCTGTGTGAGGTTGATGGCCTATTGTGAGTGGTATTTATGGGATTGGGTTGCACACCGCAGTAGGTTTATTGATTCATGCCAGGATTTTGATTATTATATTGCTTAGGCTGGATCGGCCCCTTCAGAGTCTGCACACCCACAGTGGGCGCAATGCTAGCAGTTATGACATTTGGGCTAGATCTGCCCTATTTATTTGCATGTGGGCTGGATTTACCTTGCGCCGGATCTACCTTGTTATGTGTTAAGTTTTATGGTATAATCTGAAAGCATGTCTATGTTCTTGTTGAAAGCAGGTCTAAATTCTTGTACCTTCATTTGTAGAATATAAATAGCTGAGGTATCTTTGTTATATTTTCTATAACTTTCCATACGGGTAAATGCTAAAAGTGGACCACAATAATTGGACTTGTCACTAATTTAAGTCCGAGGGTTAGATTTGCTACTTATTGAGTTGGTTGTACTCACGCTACAACCTGCACCTCGTGTGCAGATCCAGATGCTACCGGTTATGGCGGTGTTGATTTGCAAAGGCCAGACCTTCGGAGATCATCAAGGTAGCTTCTTAACGTTCGCAGACCTTGACTCTCCTCCCTTATCTTTCATTTTATTTATTCAGTTTTACTTCTAGATAGTGTCCTAGACTTTTGTCATTTCGTAGATGCTTATGTACTCAGTGAAACCCTAATTTTAGGAAGAATTTATGTATTAAGTTATGATTCCGTATCATGTTTTAAAGAGATTATCCTTTACTTAAACTGTTATAGTATCTTTCAAAGATTAAAAGTGGTGGAAATGTGTGAATAGTCAGCTTGCCTAGTACCACGAGACGTGCAATCACGACGGGTGTCACGCCCTTTTTTTCCTCTCCTTTCGGATCAGTCAGGGTTTTGACATTATTGGGACAACTCATTTCCTTTTGGGATAAGGGATGTAAAGGATTTGAAGAGTCGCCACCTAACGAATTAAGGTGTGTTAGGGCACCTATTAAGGGTCATAGTAACACTAATTGAATTACCAGAGATTGGATAAGGGCTTGAAGTTACTTCAAGGGAAAGGTGTTAGGCACCCCTCAAAGTCCACAACTGTGGTTCCCGGCCAAACGAGCTTTGTCAATTTAAACAAGTAGCAAATAGGCAGTCAAAGTATACACATGTAAACAAATAGTGGTTTGAAAAATATTCGCAGTCTTAGCACACGTATGTAATAATGTTTAAAAGATTTATGGACTAAAAACACATATGTAAAGGGATAAGGAAGGTCCTAAGTTGTTTATCCTATAGGATCACATCAATGCAATGCCCAGTAATCACTCCTCAATGAGGGGCTACACGTGGCATTAACGCACTTGTCATCATATCCACATCTACCCTTTACCCCAACCCTTAGCGGTTATTAAGAGATTTTATTTAACGAACTCTAAGCGTGCTGTTACCCGTCCCTTTCTTACGGTCCTGGAGGAGTTTAGGACCTCTAGATGTAGGCAGTTCTAGAAAAACCCCTAAGGTTAAAAAGATAAAATTCTAAGCGACGGGCAAGAACAAATAGGACTGATCAGATAAATGCAGGAAAGCAGTTATGAGGCCCAGATTTACCTCCACAGATAATGCACATAGGCAGCACATCTCAAACACAAACAAGAACAGTTTAATAGACAGGATCCTAAGACAGGATATCTAAGTAGACACCAATGCACATAAATATGCAGCTTTATTCCATAAACTCAGAAGCAGGGCCCTAATCAGTTTACCTACTGATTTTAAGAAAACCTGTGTCTTTAAATAAACACAATAAAATAGTTGTCCAGTTTTAGAAAAAGATTGATTACCTAAGGCTTGCCTAAGCATGGGATTGTGCATAATAACTACGAGAATTGTTAAAACAGTTCAAGAGTTGTTTTACCTAAACATGCTATTCTAAGCGATGTAAATCTGAGAATGCAAAGATTGTTACTAGTTTTATTAATAGCAGACAATTAGATGCGACACTGATTTTTACATCTTTCATGAGTCAGTAGTTTAATCTAGGTGTGGCTAAGCAAAACGAAATCCTAAAGCATGGTATCTAATATGCACATATAGATGCAGAAAGGTTGAGACATAGTTTCAGGATATAGCGGATTCCTAAAGCATGATTTCTAAAATGCTTAGAGAATTACAGAGTTGTTAAGCATGATTTATGAATGCGCGTGTAGCAACAGTTTACATTGATTATCCTAAGAGCAGGATCTCTAAGTGGTGAGCATACGCATAAATTATGGACATGATGTACGTTAAAGCAGTAAACATGAAAGCCTTGAAGGCATGATATCTAATGCATGTTTGGCATGGTTTGAATGAATATGTTGGTCCTAAGCATGGATTTTAATGCAGATATAGGGAATGTAAAAGCCTAAGGCATGATTTCTATCCAGTAATATTGATAAAACTACAGAGCTACCCTCCCCATTTCACTAGCCGACCCCAATATTTGTTTACAATAATTATTATTGACCAGATGAATAAATTACATAAATAGATAAAGGAAAAAGAAGAAGTTACACTATAGGGAGCATGAAGCATGCCCAAGTATCAAACTTTCCATACCCTCAAATGCCAAAGTGTTTGATAGCCTTTCTTATGTCCGGGTGTGTCAGAGTTCCCTAAGGACCTCAAGGATCCCGGGCAGTTCTCACACCCAGATTTCATAACAAGAAATGAGTTAGTGCAGTGTGGAAAGCCAGCCCCAGTGCATCAGAGTTCAGAGGGATCTCACAGGGATCCCAAGGCAGTCACACACTTGAGGGGCAGAACTTAAGGACCTAAGAGTAGAGTGAGAGTGCTTGACATAATTTTGAAAAGCTTTTGATATGAAAACAGTATTGAGAAGATTCAGTTGAAGTAGTTTTATAAAATAGGAGAGTTGTTTAGCAGTAAAATAGTTTTGACAAGAGTTTTGTAATCAAACAAACAACAGATCAAACACAGAGCCAAATAGGTTCAACAACACTCAACCCTTCACAGAGGGATAATTGGGGACTAGGGACAAATAATACACATATAATAAACAGGAGTCTTTTGCAATTAAGGTGTAGCAAATAGTGCAAATAGTAAGACATGGATTCAGGAGTGCTAATTAGAACATAGTTATAGAATCAAAAGTGCTTAAGGGGATTCATGGGATTGGGAGATGACATAATATAGGATTTCATAGAAACAGTGAAGACATAGAAGTACTAAACATGATTGAGCATAGCATCAAGACAACTTAGGGTAACAAATCAGTTTTGCAAAAGTAGGTGCATACCGGAACTGGACAACAAATAGACAAACATTCAAAATAGAGTAGAGTCACACTAAGACAGGCTACAAAAAAGGAGTAAACATGCTGATCCTAAAAGGAGTAGGACATAACAAACATGCTGGGTGAAGCAATAATGTAAACAGGTCAATTACATGTTGAATAACAAAAACAATAGACAGAAACAGATGATAAACTGAAGTAGTAGGAAACACATTGGTTTGGGAGCTTGAATTTAAAATCAGAACATACCAGTAAAGAGAGTAAACACAAAGTGAAGAACAGGAGAATGCAATAATTAGCCTTGGCTTGCAGGCGGCTAATTCAGTAACAATAACAAGTAACAAGAGAAAGCAAAAGAGTCTTGAGTGTATGAGAGAGTTGTGAACTAATGTCAGTTCGTGTGTGGTAGATTGTAGAAGAGATCCATATATATAGTAGTTTGAAAGCTAGGTAAAATAAGGTAAGAATCAAAATTATTCAGTAATTATGGAACTCATAACCAATTAAAGTAAAATCAGTCCAAGTACTCCCTTAATTAAGGAAATCAACTCAAACAGTATGAAAATAGGTAACAAGTAAGGAAAGAAATCATATGTAACAAATAAGGAAAGATTTCAAACAGTACAAGTATAGAACAAGTAATTAGGGTTAGGTTCAGAAAGATCTAATTAAGGAAACAATATTAAGAATCAGTAAATAATGTAGTTAACCACATAATAAGGCAAGAAAATAATTTAGAAACCGGAAATCAGTAAAGTACATCACCACAGGAAACTAGTAAAGGGAATCAATCACATGAAATCAGGGATTCGAATAGAAACTAGTACTGATTAGGGGAAATTACCACAAATTTCTATCAAAAACAAAAATAAACATAATATAGGCGTGAAGAAACATATCACAAACCCTAATAATCACAATAGGGTAGAAATCATAGAAACTCAAAACATATTCATGAAAAATAGACAAATAGACAAATTGCATGAATAAATCAGCAAAGACAAACTCAGGACCCAAGACTAAGCCAAGAAATTAAGGTATTTTTAATATAATTAATCAGGTTAAAGGGAAACCTAAGTAAAACCGTTTAAATACAATGAAAAATCATGAAATAACACTTAAAATCAGAGAAAAGTTGTTTTGGAGAGAAGTTAAGAAACCCTAGTTCTGAAGAAGAAGAGACGCTTTGAAAAATCAGAAGATTCTCATGGAAAAGAGTAAAATAACTCATAATACTCTCAGATCTATTACATATCTAAAGAGTCAAGAGATAAAATTAGGGTTTCAGAGAGGAACAACCCAGAGATGGAGAGATTTCGGCTTAGAAGCCATAGGTTTAGATGGAAAATAGAAAGATTTTACTCAATCGAGCCGTGGCAGCCTGAGAATGGTAAGCACAGACCCATGGAAGGGAGTGAAAAACCACTGGTCCCTTGAGGACCTCAAGACAACAAGAATCCGGTGATGGAGGAGCCATTGAGTCTAGGGGTGGTGGTGAGAACCACCATTGATACCGGCGAGCAAGCGACCGGTGAGTCAAAGCCATGGTTAGGTAGAGATATCTTGAGAGAGAATGAGAGGAGTGACGGCGGGTGAGGATGCGATAATGAGGGTTTGAGGGGTAGGTCGTTTAGCGTTAAATTAGGTAAGAACGAATCTGGGCTATTGATTAAAATTGATCAACGGCCAAGAGTTAATCAGATGTTGGGTCGGGTAATTTAGTGGATTGGGCCTGGGGTTTGGGCTGGTTTAATTAAGGAATTTGGGCTGGTTTAAATAGGTTATAATTGAAATGAAATGGGGCAATTTGTTAAATACCCAATTCAAATTAGTTAAAATAATTTATAAGATAGCTACTAATTATAAAAAATGAATTTCATGCATAGAAAATATTTTAAAAGGACTAATTTCCGGTAACAAATAGTACAAAATTATATGTTTGGGCTATAATTGCAAAGTTATTGCAATTATAGCTAAAAGATGCCAATTTAGCTAATTATGAAATAATTTGATCTTATTAGGACCATAAACAATAAATTAAATCAAGAAATGCCTTTGAAATCATTTGTGATGCAATTTCTTAATTATTTATTTGGAATAAAATGCTGGACAAATTAATAAAAATAGTAGAAAAATTATGGAAAAATACAAATTGCTAATAATGTATCATTTTGAAGGTATATATGCAATTAAAAATATTTTTGTAAAAATTGGGTATCAACATCTGCCCCTCTTTACCCGGAAAGGATGAAAGAGTTTTCGGGTGAAAATTTGATGGCCAATTTTGACCGAGCGAAACGGTTTGAGAGACTTAGGCCGCACCCTAGTTTCTGAGCTGCCTATATATCCCTGGTTTCATAGGAATCAGGTTGTATATAGTTCCGGATTCACTGGAGAAACATATCGGTGAAGTCATTGCAAGAACATACACAATATCTAGGGATGGGTGAATGAACAGTTTACGAGGAGATCGGGTTTGATATGGTTGGGAGAACTGGAACGGGATCGCTCCTGCAGGGATGGCCATTGCTCGCCGGGTCACCTGCAAATAAGAATACTACAAGCATATATTGTGCATAAATATAAACATGATGCAGGTTCCCATTGGACTATGAAAATTGTCTTTGGACGGTTAAGGATGACGTCCTTAGACCATGATGTCCTTGGCCATGAATTGTTTGGAGAGAGATTCACAGGCCATGAAATGATGTTCTCGGGACATGAAGATGGTGCCTCCGAACTATGAAGCCTTTGAATAATGATATGCAAAATTGAGAGAGATCCTCAGGCAATGACATGGTATCTTCCGGCTATGAGGATGATGCCGTTAGACTATGATGCCTTTGGACAAGTTGGAAATATTTCATCCCATGAAATGCAATAATATGATATCCACAAGACAAATCTTAGTCTTGGGAAATTGAGGGCAGAGCTTAGCCCGAAAGAGGAGCGAAGTAAATAATGCTTGAGAGACAGCGCTTAGTCTCGGTGAAAAGTAGATTGGAGGTAGAGCTTAGCCTCATGCAAGATGCGGAAGGCAGAGATTAGCCTTATGCAATATGGAGGTAGAGCTTGGCCTCATGCAGGGGAAGGCGGTGATTAGCCTTATGCAGAGGAAGGTAGAGATTAGCCTTATGCAGAGGAAGGCAGAGATTAGCCTTATGCAAGGGAAGGTAGAGATTAACCTTATCCAGATGGATGGCAACGATTAGCCTTATGCAGAGTGGAGGTAGAGCTTAACCTCATTCAGAATGCGGGACAGAGCTTAGTCCCATGAAAGGCAAAGGAAGAGCTTAGCCTTATGCAAATGGAAGGCAGATATTAGCCTTATGCAGATGAAGCAGAGATTAGCCTTATGCAATGGGAAGGCAGAGATTAGCCTTATGCAGATGAAGGCAGAGATTAGCCTTATGCAATGGTAAGGCAGAGATTAGCCTTATGCAGATGGAAGGCAGAGCTTAACCTCATGTAGAGGAAGGCAGATATTAGCCTTATGCAGAGTGGAGGTAGAGCTTAACCTCATGCAAAATGCGGGACATATCTTAGTCACATGCAAGACGAATGCAGAGCTTAGCCTTATGCAAATGGAAGACAGAGATTAGCCTTATCCAGAGTGGAGGTAGAGCTTAACCTCATGCAAAATATGGGACAGAGCTTGGTCCCATGCAAGAAGAAGGTAGAGCTTAGCCTTATGCAGAAGAATAAATAGCAAATGGTAGCAGGATTTCTTAGCTGGTGGCATATTTTGATATTGCGATTGTTGTGATCTTTGTGATTGCGAAGCATGTTAATTTTTTGTGTTGATAGCAAATTGCAACTGTTTTGAAAATTGTGACTTTGAAGCGTGTTCGTTCTTTGTTCCTTCATCGAAAGAAAAATTGTTAGTTCTGTAGATGGGGAAGGTTGTTTCGTATCTCTGCTAGCTTCGTTTGACTCGTTCTTCTTGGTCTGATGATCCTGTTTATATCATTGGGGTAGCATTTGCTAAACAGAGCTAATTTTGAAAGCATGCATGTATGATTTTGTAAAGGCATAGTATAAATATATTTTAAGAAATTTAGATTAACCGATGACCGTGACATGGTTCAAGACATTGCAACCTCTCATGCTACAGAAGTTTGAGGGTCCTCTTCAAAATTCTGCCTCAGTTAGATGAATTGACGTCTCTAACGTTTGTGCATGTGCGATCGACTGCATCTGAATTGATTTGATTTGGCTAGACTTCTCCGTCCATCTCTGCAAGTATAAGAGCTCCTCCTGTTAATACTTGATGAACCATATACGAACCTTGCTAGTTGGGAGAGAATTTTCCTTTGGCTTCATCTTGACGTGGAAAGATCTTCTTCAACACCAGCTGCCCCAATGTGAACTGTCTTGATTTGTCTCTTTTGTTGAAGGCTTTGGTCATTCTATTTTGATAAAGTTACCCATGACATACTGCATTCATTCTTTTCCCGTCTATGAGGGCTAGTTGCTCAAAACAACTCTTTACCCATTCTGCATCGCTGAGCTCAGCTTCTTGTATGATTCTTAGGGAAGGAATCTCCACTTCGGCAGGAATAACAGCTTCCGTGCCATAAACCAGTAAGTAAGGAGTTTCCCCAGTTGATGTACGTACTGTGGTGCGGTATCCCAGTAAGACAAATGATAATTTTTCGTGCCATTGTTTGTTCTTTTCTATTTACTTTCTCAATATCTTCCTGATATTCTTGTTGGCTGCTTCTACCTCTCCATTCATTTGAGGTCTACAGGCTGTGGAATTCTTGTGCTTTATTTTGAAAGTATCGCACATGGCTTTCATCAGATCACTGTTGAGGTTAGAGATATTGTCGGTGATGATTGAATCTGGAACTCCGAACAGACAAACAATGCGGTCGCGGACAAAGTGTGCCACGACTTTCTTAGTCACTGCTTTGTAAGATGCTTCTTCGGCCCATTTGGTGAAGTAATCAATAGCTACTGAGATGAACCTGTGTCAATTTGAGGATGTAGGCTCGATCGGTCCAATGACATCCATTCCCCAGGCGGCGAGTGGCCAAGGTGAGCTTGTTGCATTGAGATCATTTGGGGGTACTTTTATCATATCTGCATGTACCTGACATTGGTAGCATTTTTGAACATACTGGATGCAGTCCGTTTCCATGGTCATCCAGAAATAACCGGCTCGGAGTATCTTCTTTTCAAAGACAAAACCATTCATATGTGGGCCGCAGGTCCCATCATGTTTCTCTTCAAGTAGTTTGGAGGCTTCCTTCGCATCGACACATCTCAATAATCCCAAATCAGGAGTTCTCCTGTACAGGGTTCCTCCAGTGTGAAAGAATCTGTTGGGCAATCTCCGAATCGTGCGTTTCTGAGTATGATTTGCAAGCTTTGGGTATTATCCCTTTGTCAAGTATTGCTTGATGTCGTGGAACCATGGTTTTCCGTCTGCTTATTCTTAAACATGGGCACAATATGCCGGTTGGCTATGGATCTTTACTAGAATAGGGTCAATGAAGTTCTTATCTGGATGCTGTATCATGGATGATAGAGTGGCCAATGCATCAGCAAACTTGTTCTGAATTCTGGGGACATGCCGAAATTCTGTCTTTGTGAACATCTTTCTCAATTCCTGCACATGGGGCACATACGATAGTATCTTGGAATTTTTGGTAGCCCATTCTCCTTGTACTTGGTGTATTAGCAAATTTGAATCACCAATTACCAATAACTCTTGAATATTCATGTCAATGGCCATGTTGAGCCCTAGGATGCAGGCTTCATACACTGCCATGTTGTTAGTGCAGGGGAATCTGAGTTTAGCAGATACCGGATATTGTTGTCCGATTTTCGATACCAGTATAGCTCCAACACCGACTCCTATGAAATTCGCCGCTCCATCAAAAAACATTCTCCAACTGTCATAGGATTCTGCAATGTCTTCTCCTATGAACGATACTTCTTCATCGAGAAAATACGTTTTCAGGGGTTCGTACTCTCCATCCACAGGGTTCTCAGCAAGATGGTCCACCAATGCTTGTCCCTTGACCGCTTTCGGAGTCACATAGTCAATGTCGAATTCACTCAGCAGGATTTTCCACTTGGCCAACTTTCCAGTCGGCATGGGCTTTTGAAAGATGTACTTCAAGGGATCCATCCTTGATATAAGATATGTTGTGTAGGCACAGAAGTAATGCCTCAGCTTCTGGGATACCCATGTTAGAGCACAACGAGTACATTGCAGTAGAGAATACCATGCCTCGTATGGAGTGAACTTCTTACTCAGATAATAGATAGCTTGTTCCTTTCTTCCTGTCTCGTCGTGCTTTCCCAGAACGCAGTCGAAAGCTCCATCTAGTACTGCAAGGTAGAGTAATAAGGGTCTACCTGGCTCTGGCGGTACCAAGACTGGCGGTGCTGATAAGTACTCCTTGATTCTGTCGAAGGCCTTTTGACAATCCTCGGTTTATTTGGTTGCAACATCTTTCTTCAGCATCTTAAAGATTTGTTCACATATGACAGTGGACTGGGCTATGAACCGACTGATAATATTAAGGCGTCCAGGAAACTCATAACATCTTTCTTGTTCTTTGGCAGTGGTAACTCTTGGATGGCTTTGACCTTTGATGGATCCAATTCTATCTCTCAGGGGCTGACAATGAATCCAAGCAATTTTCCAGCAGGAACCCCGAAAGCACACTTTGCGGGGTTCAATTTCAGGTTGTATTTCCGCAATCTATTGAATAACTTTCTTAAATCTGCTATGTGGTCGATGGCTTTCTTGGACTTGATAATGACGCCGTCCACATATTCCTTGATCTCCTTATGTATCATGTCATGGAAGATAGTGGTCATAGATCTCTTATAAGTGGCCCCAACATTTTTTAGGCCGAATGGCATCATCTTATAACAGTAGACTCCCCACGGCGTAATGAAAACCATTTTCTCAGCGTCTTCCTCGTCCATCCAAATTTGATGGTAACCCGCGAAACAATCCACAAACGACTGAATTTCATGCTTGGAACAATTGTCAATCAGGATGTGTATATTTGGAAGAGGGAAATCATCCTTTAGACTGGCTCGGTAGATCTCGGTAGTCGACACAAACCCTAACTTTCCCATCCTTCTTGAGCACTGGCACGATGTTGGCTAACCATGTTGGATGTTCAACTACCTTGAGGACCTTGGCGTTGATTTGCTTGGTAACATCCTCTTTGATTTTCAGGCTCATATCAGGCTTGAACTTCCTGAGCTTCTACTTTACCAGTGGGCACATTGGATTGGTTGGCAACTTGTGAGCCACAATGGATGTACTTAGACCAGTCATGTTGTCCTACGACCATGCAAATATGTCTTCATACTCTTTCAAGAATTGTGTATATTCCTCTTTCTTTGATAGCGACAAGTGGATGTTGATGCGAGTTTCTTTGACAATATCTGAATCTCCCAGGTTGGCTACCTCAGTTTCGTCAAGGTTGGACTTAGGTCTATTCTCGAAATCCTCAACTTTTCTGACAATTTCATCGGGTATGACATCCTCTACTTATGAATCGTTGTCCTTTTGTTGCGTTGTCTCATTGCATGTCACAGTAATTGGTTCATCAAGACATGAAATAGTAATGTTGTATAGATAAAAGTAATGAGAGTAAAACAATAATAAATAAATACTTATTTGTTGAAACATAAAAGCGGTTTTGATAATTTAAAAAAATGTTTTGGAACATTGGAGATTTTATTGGAAAATAGAAATGCGAAAAGAAAATCATTAGCAAATGAAAAAAGACAATGCTTGTTCAGCCTTGCTACACCGGGACTCGTCGGGCCTTGGATGTTCTGACAGTCCAATTTTTAAGGAATGATCCTTTTCTCACCGCTTGGATGGAAGGGCCTTCCTTATCCTCTTCCTTCTCAACAATAACACAACAATCCATGTCTTCATTCTTCCAGGAATAGATTCTTCAAGGCTGCTAGTGCTTCTTCTTCTTCTGACCCCCATATGATGTCAGCCTGTTGGAAAGTCTGCTCCAAATGTGGTATAGGCTGCTCCAATGGGTAATAGGGACCACGCCATGGTGGCAACCAGTTCTTGTACTCTTTCCAAGTGTACTTGTATCCCAGACTAAAAGTGGTGCCATGGCGCTAGAGCTGTATTGGCTTGGAGATTCCCTGGAGATTCTTTCTGATCCCTTTGCAAGGCTCATACCCGCTCCAGTTCAATATGCTTTCGATCTTACTATCCCACCACTTATACTTGTCTATTGCATTGACCCGCTCGATGTGGTGGTAGGTTTCTCCGCCCAGCGTTCTTCTACCTTCAACCACCGGCAAGGTCTGGCGACTATAGATAGGGTTGCTTCCATCTCCATGGATGATTACTTCTTGGTGGTTCCATTCGAATTTCATTGCCTGATGCAATGTTGATGCCACAGCCCCAGCGACATGTATCCATGGCCGTCCCAATGACAGGTTGTAGGACGAAGATATATCTATCACCTGAAATTCAACCTCGAACCATGTGAGTCCCATTTGAAGACAAAGACTGATTTCCCCAATGGTAGACCTCTAAGAACTGTCAAAAGCCTTTACGTTCATGGACCCTTCTCTTATCTCGTACAATCCCTTGCCCATTTTCTTGAGTGTCGTGAATGGGCATATGTTGAGGCTGGATCCCCCGTCAATTAGAACCCTGGTGATAAAGTAATCCTCACATTGCACAATGATGTGCAGTGCTTTGTTGTGACTTAACCCTTTACACAGCAACTTGTCCTCGTGGAAAGTGATCTTGTGACTTTCCAGCATATGTCCTACCATGTTATCCATTTCTCCACTGGTGATGTTGTTAGGCACATATTCTTCGTTCAGCACTCTCATAAAAGCATTCCTGTGCGTTTCTGAATTATGCAGCAATGAAAGAATGGATATCTAGGCTGGAGTTTTGTTCAACTGATCGATGACTGAGTATTCTTTGGCATGCACCTTCCTCCAAAGATCATATGGGCCTGTCTCGATGATAGGTGGTCTGTTGGAGGCCTGATTCTGCCAAGTGTTCAGGTGTATAGACCTTGGCGGTCCTAGTCATTCCTTGTGCAGCAAGAGCTTCTTCTATCTTTGTTTTACTTCTCATTCTAGCCTCAGCCACATAATTCCAAGGTACAACATTAGTGTTGAAATGAGGCATAGTTGACACTTCACTGTTATCGGTGTGGCTACCTTTACTTCAAACGGGACGTGCAAAGTAGCAGGTGGCATTACTTTGACCTCAAACGGCACAGGTGCATCCGCGGGTGCTGTCGCTTCAAACTCAAATGGGACTGACGCAGCTTCCTAAGCACCTCCTCACGGCTGAATCAGGAATATGATAGGATTAAGTGTGACTGCTGGCTTCTTTGGATCATCACCTTCTATGATCAACCCGATCGACCACTATGGGTCCCATTCTTCCTCTATCTCTATCATGTTGATGCCTCCACTCCTATGGTCTGGGAGTGGATTGTTGCGGACATTGGGGGTATCTTCATTTGCTTGAATGATCTTATTATCAATCAGAGACTGAATCTTATCTTTCAGTGAGCGACATTCATCAATTGTATGTCCCTTCATGCCAGAATGGTATGCACAGGTTTTATTTGGATTGACCCACTGGAATGGATTTTCAGGGGTCACAGCAGGGATATGAGTAACATAAGCAGCAACTTTTAATCTTTCGTACAGCTGGTCAATAGGCTCAGTAATGGCAGTATATTCTTTGGGCGGCCTGCAGTCAAAATTGGATCGAGGTCCTGAGAAATTTGGCGAGTAGAGGGTGACTGGAAGTGAGATGGTTGGGAGTTGTATGTATGATAAACAAGGGCTAGTTGGGAATATCTGGGAGATGTGGGTTGATAAGTAGGTGGGGGAGATGGCTGATATCTTGGGTGAGGTGCTGACTGATATGGAGGTGTGGGTGTTTGGTATGTGAGTGGAGAGGTTCGATATGTCAATGGGGATTTGGGTCCCTGTGCAACCATTACAGCTCCCACCTCTTTCTTCTTGGATATTCCGCCAGACTGCAGGGCCTTGTTCGTGGCTTGTAGTGCTTCAAAATTAGTAACCATTCCGCTCTTAATCCCTTCTTCAATTCTCTCACCTAACTTGATGATGTCAGAGAATTTATGGTTTTCAATCACCATCAGCCTCTCATAATACTGCGGGTCTTGTGCTTGGACAAAGAATTTGTTCATTTGTTCTTCATCTAGGACAGGCCTGACCTTGGTTGCTTCAGATCTATGGCGAGTGGCATACTCGCGAAAAGTTTCAGTGGGCTTCTTCTTAAGGTTCTGGATATAGAACACGTCTGGTGCATTCTCTGTATTGAACCTGAACTGGTCCATGAAGTCTGATGACATGTTCACCCAATTGGACCACTTCTTGGGGTCTTGGATGATGTACCAAGACAAAGCATCTCCCGTGAGGCTCCTCATGAATAACTTAATACGAATCTTCTCATCTCTTCCCACTCCAACCAATTTATCACAATAGGTCCTCAGATGGACCCTAGGATCACCTGGGCTGTCGAACATCTCGAACTTAGGAGGTTTTTAACCCTCTAGTAGTTCAACATCGGGCCGTATGTAGAGATCTTCATAGTTCAATCCTTCAACTCCCTTACTTCCTTCAACACCTTGAACTCGGCTGGTTATTTTCATAAGTTCTTCGGCCAAGTTCTTAATAAGCATATTCTTCTCACCAGATTCGGGTGTGTAAGAAATGGGTTGGGTTGTTACAACCCATATTCACGTACGTTGGATCATGCCATAAGTTAATCGACGTAAACATGAGAAGAGATTATCTTTGAGATGATAAGAAGTTAATTCTATTGATCTTAAATTATACAAGAGTGTATAAGAGTTATTAACACGTATTAGAAGTTAAACGAATCAAGGATGTTGTAACTCGTATTTTTGGGTAAACCTAGGGGTGCTTGATATTCTCAGGAGGTCGTGTTTTAAGGTATTTGAATCATATAATATCCGTATCATAGTCTTGAAGTCAAACGAGCTATGAAACACAAGTCGACAAGAGTTGTCGCAACTTAGGTTCATAGTTTTACTTAAACTTTAGGTCAAATGTTATTAAGATTTACTCCCAATATACTTGGAATTACAGGGTGATCTACCCACCAAAATTGAAGATCTATGATTCTAGTTTCCAACTCATTAAACCGTTTATCAATACGACATTGGAGTAGAGAGATATAGACATTTTCGCGAGACTGCACAAGCTGCTAGGTGACAAGTAGGTGGGTCACTTACTTGGTTAAATGATAGCCCAAAAAGAGGCAATTTCGGGTCAGCCAAAGAGCCCATTAAAAGTCTTATCTCCTGCATTATATCCCTCATTATATTTCACAAATAACCAGACCTAAACCCCTGCAAACTTCCTCCCAAAAATTATCCACAAACCCTAATTGATTTTCCCTCTCTTTCAAGTTCAAATTGGGGGTAAACCCTAGAGTTTGAAGAACCAAGATAAGGGCTGAGTTATCCACCAAGTAAGGTGAGTTTACTGCTCTCTTTCATCCATTTTTTGTGCTGTAAATTAATGGTAATTTGTTTTATACTTGTAAGAACTCACGGGACGGTGATCGGAAGCCGTGAGTTCAAGTTATTCACTTGTAGCGGACTGTTTTGCGGACTGTTTAGTGTTGCTATTGGGCTGTGTGTTTTATTACTGTATTGTGGAGTTTTGGAGGAAGAAGGGTGTGGAGAAACACCATATAGATGTAGGGTTGTGGTCTGGTCATTCGTCGTAACATTTCTGGGTCGTTTGACACGACTATGATGGTCGTCTTATGTATGAAGTTATTAGGTTGTGTGTGGACTGTTTTGGGAGGCTCAATTTGATTATTATTGATGTTGTTTGGGCTGTTTGGTGATTGTTTTGACTTGTGTGAAGTCATATATATAGGGGAGGTTCTGTCCATTTCATCGTAAAATAGGTTGTGGTCGATACACAATAGTTATGACGCTTAAATGATAACGATAGTGTAGTTTCTCTTATTGTAGACTAAGGGGTCATGACAATTTCATAGCTTGATATTGGGGAAGTATATACAAGGTATGTGAGGATATTCCTTTCCTTCTTTTGCACGACTCCGATTGCACATAATGAAATGATACAGCTTCCAAAGATACTCTATTCTTAGAAGCTAGCAGCACTTACATTGTTTCCCTTCTTATGGAACAATTGATGTTGAGGTTGCTTATATTATGCTTATGTTATCAATGTTATTGGTACTTCCTGATTATTATAAGATTCTTGATGAAGAGTTAATCCTAATAACATGTACGGAGAATATCGACCTTACGTCAATCCGAAGGATTCAAAATATGATTCCAATGAGTCCTACATGCATTATATATATATGTATCTATTTTACTCTACCGAGCCGCACTATAGTCGGTCGGGTATGGCTCCTATTGTGCAACCACTGATCAGTTGGGTTTATCGAGTCCTCTTTGAGGCCGGGTATGATATGATGATGATGATGCCCACAGAGGTGGATGTTGATACGATGATTATGATGCCCACATAGGCGGATGTTTTTAAAAGATAATGTATATATATGTATCATGCATTTCATGTTACTGTCTCTTAGAAGCACTCAGATGCTACAGGTTGTATCTCCTACATCTCTCTTTACATTACTGTTCTTATTTATGCTTTTCTGCCTTACATACTCAGTACTTTATTCGTACTGACGTCCTTTTATTTGTGGACGCTGCATGTCGTGCTGCAGGTCCTGATAGACAGGTAGACACAGCTCCCCCACCACAATAGGCTTTCCAGTTCAGCGGTTATAGGCGAGATCCCTTCTCCGGACTTGCCGTGGTCTTGGTATGCATTTTTGTTATAGATATTATGGGTATGTCGGGGCCCTGTTCCGACTATGTTGCATTACTTATGCTCCTTTAGAGGCTCATAGATAGGTGTCGGCTTATGTATAATTTGGTATGCCTTGTCGGATGATTATTGTTGTATAGTCTTTCATGGAAGCGTGGTAGCTCCTAACTTATATATAGTTTCTTGGCAGTCTTGTTATCCATGTTCATTCCATTATCTTTCATTGTTTGGTGTTCATAATCCATATCTACCACTTATATTTATCTCGTCGGCCCATAAAGATAATAAGAAGATTAGATAAAATGTACGTTGGTGCTCGGCAAGTATGGCCCGGGTACTAGTCATGATCCTCCAGTTTGGGTCGTGACAAACTTGGTATCAGAGCAAGTCTGCCCTAGGGGTTGTCTATGAGCCGTGTCTAGTAGAGTGTTGATTATTGATGTGTAGCGCGCCACATTTATAATCAGGAGACTACGTGACATCTAGGGTTGTTACCTTCTTCCTAAATCTAGATCGTGCCTAGAGTTGAGTCTTTAGTGTTTTATCTAATATTAACCTTGTTTTCTTTCAGCGATGCCTTTGACTAGGAAGAAAGTGATTAGTAGACGTCTCTATATAGCTGCGGGAGAGGGTACCAGTCAGGTGCCTCAAGCCAGAGCAGGACAAAGTGAAGCTCAAAGTGAGATGCCGTCTCTTACCTCATGTACTCCGTCTCATCCAGAGGATATTAGGAGGAACCCAGCACCACCAGTTCCTCCTTCTGGCCCTATAGAGCAGGATATGCGGAGTGCGGTGCAGTTGTTGACTAGCTTGGTAGCTGCTCAGGCTTAGAGGCAGAACACCGGTGCTGCTGATAAACCGAATAGTACGAGAGTTCGTGGTTATATTAATCTAGACCCTCCAGTGTTTACCAGATTAGACCCCAAGGAGGCCCCAAAGACTTTTATTGACCAGGTTCATCGTACACTACGGGTTATGCATGCTACAGATACAGAGGCAATATAGTTGTCTTCTTATCGGTTACGGGATTTAGCGGTTTTCTGGTATGATAGTTGGGAGAGATCTAGGGGTCTGAATGCCCCTTCAGCTGTTTGGAAGGAATTTTTTGAGGCCTTTCTTCGTCACTATTTGCCCGTTGAGATACGACGAGCTAGAGCTGATAAGTTCTTGAACCTTAGACAAGGTAATATGAGTGTGCGAGAGTATAGCGTGCAATTTGATTCTTTAGCAATGTATGCTCCTCATATAGTGGCTGAGATGAGTGATATGGTGCATGTGTTCGTGAACAGGTTGGGACCACATCTGATAAATGAGTGCAGGACAGCCTCCTTGGTGGAGGACATGGATATTTCCTGTATTCAGGCTTATGCTCAGACCCTAGAGGATCGTAAGCGCCAACAAAGGGCAGATAGGGAGCAGGATAGGGGCCAGCATAAGAGGGCGAGGTTTGTGGGGTATTCGCATGACTTTAGAGGTAGTGTTAGGCCCTAGTTTTTTAGAAGTTCAGCGCCGCCTGTAGCTAGTGCTCCTCCACAGTTTCAGAGGCCTCAGTATGATCGATTTACCTATTCTGGTCCAGGTCAGAGTTCGCGGGCATCATGCTCGCAATATCATAGGTATACTAGTCAGACGAGACTCCCAACACCCCATTGTGATCAGTATGGCAAAGCCCACTTTGGACTGTGCCGTCGAGGTTCTGATGCGTTCTATTCTTGAGGACACCTGCCATATGAAGCGGGATTGTCCTAACAGAGAAGGTGGTGGTATGGCTCAGCCAACTGGATCAGTGTATGGTTCTTCCTCATCAGTTCGACCTCCAGCACGAGGTTTTCAGCAGTCGACAGGTCGTGGTAGAGGTAGAGGTGCAGTGCCGAGTTCGAGTGGTGCTCAAAATATAACCTATGCTCTAGTAGGTCGATAGGATCTCGAGTCGTCTCAGGATGTTGTTACAGGTATATTGTCTGTGTTTTCTTACGATGCATATGTATTGATTGATCCGGGATCTACATTATCATATGTCACACTTTTTGTGGCTAATAAGTTTGGCGTTGAACCTGAATTGATAAGTAAACCAATTGCAGTATCTACTACGATAGGATATTATATGATTGCTAGAAGGGTATATAAAGGTTGCACGGTGATGATTTGTAGAACCTTGACGAATTTATTTGAATTAGAAATGGTTGATTTCGACGTGATAATGGGAATGGACAGGTTGGCCTCATGCTATGCAAATGTTGATTGTCGTACGAAGATGGTTAGGTTTCAATTTCCTAAAAAATATAAAGGACTAATTTCCGGTAACAAATAGTACAAAATTATATGCTTGGGCTATAATTGCAAAGTTATTGTAATTATAGCCAAAAGATGCTAATTTGGCTAATTATGAAATAATTTGATCTTATTAGGACTATAAACAATAAATACCTTTGAAATCATTTGTGATGCAAATTTGTAATTATTTATTTGGAATAAAATGCTGGACAAAAAAAAAATTGTAGAAAAATTATGGAAAATACCAATTGCTAGTAATGCATGATTTTGAAGGTATATATGCAATTAAAAAATATTTTGGTAAAAATTGGGTATCAACAACGGGTTGGTTTGGGTCGTGACAAGTTAGTATCAGAACCTAGGTTACATAGGTCTCACGAGTCATGAGCAAGTTTAGTAAAGTCTTGCGGATCGGTGCACAGACGTCTGTACTTATCTTCGAGAGGCTGCCGTATCCTTAGGAAATGTCACATTCTTGTATTCTTATCGTTCAGATTTGTTGATTCTGGAAACTAAACTTCTATTATTCTATTCTCTCACAGATGGTGAGGATATGTGCTACTGGACAACACAGACTGCAACCAGTACAACCAGCTAGGGCCACGAGACATCGAGGTCGTAATAAGGGCAGGGGTGCAGCTCGTACGACAGCTGGGGAAGCACTTGCAGATCCACCAGTTTCTCCAACTCAGGAGCAGGTTCCAAATGTGGTTGAACCAGTGGGGCCAACTCAGGCACAAGCTATGCCCATTGTTATTACAGACCTTCAAGAGGCTTTGGCTGAGATTTTGATGGTGTGCACTAGCCTTACTTAAGCAGTTTCTATTCAGACCGCGCTAACAACTTCTCAGGTCGGGGGAGGTACTCAGTCTCCCACAATCCGTACTCCAGAGTAGATGATGCAGGGACTTCAGACAACGGGGGTATTTCCTGCCCAGCCGGTTGCAGCTACTCAAGCCTAGGTGGGTCTGTTATGACTGATGATGAGTATAAGAGACTAGAGAGATCTGCGAGGATCTAGCCTCCATTATTCGGTGGGGCAGAGTCTGATGATGCCCACGACTTGTAGGATAGGTTCCAGCAAATTCTTTGCATGGACGGTATTCTAGAGACCAATGGGGTTCCATTCACTACTTTTCAGTTTACTGGGGATGCCTAGTAGGAGGCCTGTGAGAGGAGCAAGCCAATCTATGCTACACCACTATCATGGCATGTGATCTTTATTCTCTTCTTGAAGAAGCTTGTGCCACCGACACATAGGGAGGAGCTGCGTACGTAGTTCAAGCAGCTCGATAATTAGAGATGGTCTGTAGTCAGAAGCGTGAGGAGAGGGAGGCCAAAAGGCCTATTGGATCAGGTGGTTTCAGCGGTGTTCCTTTTGTGGGCTAGTTATACCACGGCAGGGGTCGTCCTTATAGGCTTGCTCAGATGGCTCATCAAGTTCATCGTGGTGCATCATCCAGCCATGGTTAATATAGTGGTAGACCGGCCAGTCATCCCTTAGTGCCCTCCCAGATTAGAGTTCATCTTGTGCACTTTCAGTTCAACGTTCGTCTGCACAAGTTCTTCTAGTAGTTATTCGCTTCAGTATTTGCTACCATTTTCCGAGAGGCGATGTTTCGGGTGTGGAGAGTTAGGTCATGTGAAGATGTTTCGGCGTAGGGCTCGGGCAGCTAGGGGTTTCCAAAGAGGGAGAGGTCGTTCAGTTTGCGGTCAGGCCCGATTCTATGCTATTCTTGCCAAGACATATGTCGTTGCTTTAGATGAAAGATCAAAGGTATTGTGTTAGTGTGCCACAAAGATGATTCAACATTATTTTACCATTTATTTACTTATTCTGATGTGTCGTATTTTACTCGTTATTTGGATATGCTCCAGGAGTCCTTAGTTTCACCTGTTCATTTATATACGTCGGTGGGCGATACTATTGTTGTGGATCGTATATATCAGTTGTGTGTAGTGACTATTGAGGGATTGGAGACTAGATCTTATCTCTTACTGCTTAGTATGGTTGATTTCCACGTTATCTTGGGTATGGACGGGTTGTCTCCATGTTATGCTATTCTGGATTGTCACACTAAGACCGTGACGTTGACGATGTTGGGTTTTCCAAGGATCGAGTGGAGAGGTCTCGAGATTATGTTCCCAACATAGTGATTTCTTGTTTGAAGGCCCAACGAATGGTTGGGAAGGGATGTCTGTCATATTTGGCCTTTCTAACGGGATGTTGGTGCTGATACCCCTACTATTGACTCTGTTCCGGCGGTTTGAGATTTTTTGGATGTGTTTCCTGTAGACCTACCGGGCATGCCGCCCGATAGGGATATTGACTTTGGTATTGACTTGGTGCCGGTAACTCAACCCATTTTTATTCCTCTATATCGTATGGCACCAGCTGAATTGAAGGAATTGAAAGAACAACTTCAGGAACTTCTTGATAAGAGTTTATTAGGCCTAGTGTGTCGCTATGGGGTGCACGGGTTCTATTTGTGAAGAAGAAGGATGGTATTATGCGGATATGCATCGACTATAGTTAGTTGAACAAAGTAACAATCAAGAACAAGTATCATTTGCCGTGATGATTTATTTGACCAACTTCTGGGAGCCTGGGTGTTCTCTAAGATTCATTTGAGGTTTGGCTATCACCCATTAAGATTCGGGACTCGGATATTCTAAAGACGGCATTTAGGACCCTCTATGGTCATTATGAGTTTGGTGTGATGTCTTTTGGGCTGACCAATGCCTAGTAGTGTTCATGCATCTGATGAATAGAGTATTTAAGCCTTTTCTCCACTAGTGTGTCATAGTATTTATTGATGATATCCTTGTGTACTCTCGTAGCCATGAGAAGCATGCCCACCATTTGAGTATTGTATTACACTGTCTGAGGGAGGAGAAGCTTTATGCCAAGTTCTCCAAGTGTGAGTTTTGGCATAGTTCAGTGGCGTTCTTGGGGAACATAGTGTCCATTGAGGGGATTAAGGTGGTTCAAAAGAAGATAGAGGTGGTTCAGAGTTGGCCCAGACCGTCCCTAGCTTTCGAGATTGGGAGCTTTCTCGGCTTGGCCGGTTATTATTTTTGCTTCGTGGAGGGTTACTCATTTATTAAATTTCCTTTGACCAAATTGACCCGTAAGGGTGCTAATTCAGGTGGTCGGATGAGTGTTAAAAGAGCTTTCAAAAGCTCAAGAGTGTCTTGACCACACCTCAAGTTCTAGTTTTGCCTTCAGCTTCAGGCTCTTATACAATGTATTGTGATGCTTCTCGGATTGGTATTTGGTGTGTCTTGATGTAGGAGGTAGAGTGATTCCTCATGCTTCCCGTCAGTTGAAGCCTCGTGAGAAGAACTACCCCGTCCACGGTTTGGAGTTGGTTGCCATCGGTCATGCTTTGAAAATTTGGAGGCATTATCTCTACGATGTGTCTTGTGAGGTATTTACGAATCATCGGAGTCTCCATACTTGTTCAAACAAAAGGACCTAAATTTGAGGCAGCGGAGATGGTTGGAGCTGCTAAAGGATTATGATATCACCATTATGTATCATCTCGGGAAGGCTAATGTTGTGGCCGATGCCTTGAGTAGAAAGGTTGTGAGTATGGGAAGCCCGGCTTTCATTCGTGTTTGTGAGAGACCACTTGCAGTTAATGTTCAATCCTTGGCAAACCAGTTTGTTAGATTAGATATTTTGGATCCCAGTCGGGTTCTAGCTTGATTGGTTTCTCAGTCATCCTTATATGATCTATGATAGTATCCTATATTATGTAATTTAGACGTTATTTACACTCTAATTTAACTGCACTTTATTGATGTTTGAATGTTAAAAGATAACAAAATGCTCTAATTGAGAAATTTATGTTTTGCAGGAGCCACTCCGAGCTAGGAAGGAGATAAAGAGTGTTTTGGAGTCATTATGAACGTACAAGTCCAATCAAAGGTTAGCCCATGCGAAAAGGAGCGAGAAAAGTAATAAAAAATGTAAATCCCTAGTGCGCAGCCGCGAATCAGAGCGCGAAGTGAAGGCAGTGAGCAGGAGAAAATCCGCAGCCAGATTCGCGGTTGAATATGGCCGCGGACAGACTGTTAGACGCGAAAGAATGCAAGGGCAATTATGTAATTTCTCTGGAAACTAACCTAAACCTATATGAGCCTAAACTTGCCCAGAAGTTAGAATAAGCTTTTTTAGACGATTTTGGAGCCAAGAGCAGCGGAGAGAAGACAAATCAATTCTTAAGAGTTTTTATCTTCTTCTTCTTACTCTAATTGTGGATTATAAATTATATTAGTGTTGTGTTTTGCATTAGTATGAGTAGCTAAACTCCTAATCTAATGTTTTGATGGAACCTTTTGAGGGATGAATTTCTTGTTATGTTAATATAGATTTGCCATAGTTTTCTCTCTATTTGTTCAACTATATGCTTGTTGTTGTTAATTGAAGAGCCCTCAATAAGTTGTTCCTATTTAGTGTGCATTACTCGGGAGAGAGTGCATATTTAGGTCGTTGTTGAACAACATCACTCCTGAACTATATAAGGGATCAATACGAAGGGTTTAAAGGTGGAATTAGGGATAACGAAACCTTGTGTGCGATCTTGAGCTGTAACAAAAGTTAGCTAGCGTAATTATGGAGAATATGTCTAGTATATTATTGTAATTACTCAGGAGAGAGTTACAACAGTGAGAGTGCTCATGATCGATAGAGAAGACTTAGGCAAATTTATAACAAACATAGAGGAAAGGACTTCGATAATAGGGGAAATCATAATCATAGATCATTCCAATTATTGTCTACAACACGTTCATAGTTAGTTCTTACTTATTGCATTCTTCTTAAGTAATAGTTAGATAGTAAACATCCAATATATTATATAAATATCCCGGAACGTTGATTACGTGAAATTGTGTAAGTCTGATTGCTGTGATTGATAGGTTAATTCCCTGTGGGATTCGACTCCGGACTTGATAACCAGAATATATTTGCAGCGAACACTTTGTCCTTTTTATAAGGCATAGTTGGGCGTGATCAAATTTTGGCACTGTTGCCGGGGAATTAACGGTGTTATTAATTGCAGTTAAAAGAAGTGCAAAAATTCTTAGTGTAGTCAATTTTCTTCACTTTCAACTAAATACATTGAAATTCTAACGTTTGTAGTCTTGGGTGTTACAGGTGCATGCCTAGAAACTCCTCCAGAACTGGTGAATTGTTCGAAGCATTATCAGATCATGAGAAAGTTTTCAAGGCATTTAATCGTGTAAATAAGAAAGGAAACAACAACAGAACTTGATAGAACAACTTGAACAAGACATGGTAGACGAAGTAAATAACAGGAACAATGGGAATGCCGTGAATGACCCGATCAACCAGGTGGTGGCACCGCTGGTGCCAGAGGATGCATTGTACTATTGGGCACAACCCATTGCGGACAACTTAGCAACCGCAATTGTAGTCCTGCAGATACAAGGTGGCTCATTCCATATTACAAATAATATGATTCATTTGTTGCAAAACAAGGTACTATTCTCAGGTTCATACATCGAAGATCCTCAACATCATCTGAAGAATTTCCTGTCAATCTTTGCCACACAAAGACAACATAATGTGACACCGGAAGCAATAAGGCTATTGTTGTTTCCATTCTCGGTGACGGGAGTGGCTCAGACTTGGCTTAATTCACTTCCCATAAATTCCATCACTACTTGGGAGGAATTAGTCAAGCAATTTCTGAACAAATTTCACCCACCCAACAAGACTGCTCATCAAATTGACGAGGTATTGAGCTTCAGACAGAAACCAACAGAAACATTACAAGAAACGTGGAAAAGATTCAAAGGACTGCTGGTTCTGTGTCCACACCATGGTATTCCGGAGCAGATGTTGGGACAGAGGTTTTACATGGGTCTGGAAGATAGCTTGAAAGCCAATGTTAATGCTTCAGTAGGTGGAGCATTTTTGAGAAAAACATTTAGAGAAAGCAGATCTTACTTGACAAGATGGCACAAAACTCGAGATGGACAACAAGAACGCTCCAATCACTCATGTGGTTCACTCAGTGGCCTTAGGCCCAACTAACTCCATAGCATGAAAATATGGCCACAATAATGACACAAATGAGCATCCTCACCAAAATGGTTGATGAATCAGGACAGAAACAGCAGGTACACATTGTTGATGCAACTAATGGGGGTTTATGTACATCATGCATTAATCAGCCATATGTTTGCTCGTGGAGTGCGGAAGATGATCACCAACGATATCAGGAGAACATAAATTGTGTAGCCAACTACGGGGGAAAGAGACCAGGTGGTCAGAATTGGGGTCAATAGAATCAACAATATAGACTAGCACCGCAGCAGCACAACAATAGCAACAATCTTGGGGCCATGCGACCTCAAATTCAAGTGGCGCCTTACCAGAGACAATAGGGCTACAACCATCAGAATCAACAGTAGGTGATGAGTGGTGATTTTACCACTCATTTCAGCCTTTTCTCATTAGATTTTGTATGGTTAAATGATAATTTGAGGTCGTTGTTAGTGTATAAT
>ML254671.1:0-33188 GCA_005239495.1 Nicotiana undulata | reverse complement strand
GCATTATGGTGTTAATCAAAATATACATCGCACATCAATAATAATAAGATGGAATTATTTGGTCCCTGAGCCTGAACCACTTGTGAGGGAAGAATGTAATATACTTTCGTGTATAACATATATCAAACTGATATAGATAACTTCGTTCTCATAAGCAATAGGTTAGCTATTAAGTGGAGGCACTCAATAAATCATTTTGCTAAACCAATTGTGATGTAAACCAATTTATCAAGATGAATTGTCTTGAATAGACAATTTGGAAATTATGCTCTAAATTAAATTATTGATCAAGTTACCTCGCAAACACCAGTTGCAGGTTAATAATAATCGCACATGTAACCAACTCATAGATGCATCTTATGTGGTATACATGGCAGGTGAATGGGCTCATATTCACCTTTGATATTTCCAGCATTCACGGGATTCAATCCCACTTTTAGTTGGCCTATTAATTAATGAGAACACGCAACATTAGAAAATTCATAAAGAACTTTCTAGTTCTTTAATATTTACCCATGTGAATTATCTTTTATTTTTGCACATCATACTTAAATTATTATGGCTAAACCAATTATGCCAACTGAATAAATTATCAATATTGATAAAGTTCAGGTTTACATCATGACGTGTGCAATTATTAATAAACTCCAAGTTTATTATGATATGGGTTTTTATATCAATAAACATCCACTTTGTTGTGGTATTCTTTTATTTGTGTAGTACGAACTGGAGAATAAAGCGGATAACTTTTCACATACATATTACCCCGCTACAAGTTGTAGTAATAGAAGATATTAAATTTTTCCTTTATTTATAATCTCAGTATAACCAATCGCTTTCGCGAATACTTTAGAAACTCAATAAGTTTCTTTGAGACTTACTACAACATAATAAATTGACATGATAATCAATTGTATTCCTCCAAAATAGTAATAATTGAATCTTCCAAAGCTCTCAACTAATTTGGTACTACCACATATTCATCAACACCCATGTGGTGAATATCACTTTCAAGGAGAAAGTTATAAATTATGGTCATTGTCAAAATTATATGCAAGATATGTTTCTTGCATTAGTGTTATCCTTTAGTAATCACATTGCCAAAATATTTTGGCGTACAATAGGTACATGACCAATGACCATTCATGCCATAATAATGATATTATTTTCTTATATCATCTCAAACCTCCTTTTAGAGGTGAGTGTGGTATATTCACCACCACTAGCACGTTCATATTCTTCCAAGAATGAATATGTATTCATAAATCAGATGTTGTCACATTCACGTCATGAATGGACCATAACCATCTATATGTGCTTTACAAAATCTCATGTCAAATCGATGACAAATATTACTTTCAAAGAGTGAAAGATTATTTTGAGAATCCTTATAATTCTCATTATCACAATGATGGCGATTATAATTTCGTCTATTGCCACGTCCACATCCATTGATACCTTCACATGAATAATTTTGTCTTCTTTCAGACTTATCACATATTGTTATCACATTCTCTTAAGGGGAATGAGAATGAAGCAAATTCAATGGGACGAGTTTCCACTTCTTTGCCCACAATCATACATGAATTTGATCATGGCAAAGCATAGAAAGTTTACCACTTTTGGTGGCTATAATTTCGTGCAAACTCTATTAGAGTTATAATCAAAGTTTATTGTCTTTGCTTGTATTTAAAATCAAATTATAGAATTTCAAGAATTTAAAAGAGAAAATAAAGTAAAATCCTTACCTTAAATCCAGAATTTAATCATGAAGAAAGTTCATGAAATAATTGACAATCGTTATGCCCAATCCCAAAGCTTCTACTCAATTGGTTAGAGTCTCGTGCTGATAACGTGTTATGAAACAATAAAAGAACAAGAACAATATTGCAAAGAAATAGGGAGAGAGAATTCTTATTGAATTTTGGGATGATTTACAATGGAATATGATCCCTCTATTTATAGGAAAAGAGTGACTTAGCCACCAAATAAAATCCCTAAAATCTCTCTAAATATAGACATTCACCTTAAATAGTATTCTATTTATAACATATAGAATGTTAAAATAACTTCTCCAACTGAAAAATAACATTATTCATCGTTTAGATTACTAGTAAAATATACAAGTTGCGCTGTCACAGTCCCTTTATTTTTTAACGAAGTAAGCCTAGACAAATTAATCAATATATCATTATTTGAATTACTCCACTTAATTTGCCTTCCGACCTAATTTAAGGAAGGTAACCGTTGATTACTATTGTGTTTACAATTGATTGCCTGCATCTTGTCTTAGTTGCAGTTTTTGTTTTTTTGGCATCTATGTTTTTTGTTGAGAAATAGTATATTTTTAGTCGCTCCCAAAAATAATAGGGGCGGATATAATGTGGTAGACGGGGGTTTAATTGAACCCATAACTTTCGACACGGAGTAAAAATTTATGTGTAAAATTTGTTCAGATTATAAGATGAAGATGATAGTCAAGGATTCAGTGAATGAAGGAAGAAGAAGAGGAAGAAAGAAGAAGAGATGAGCTGAACAATAGAGAGAAGATAGAGAGAGAAAACTATATCTTTGTTATTGAAAACTTAATCCGAGATTGAGTGTACATGTGTATTTATAATAGTTAGCTAGTTTAAACTAATTAAGACTCATTAATTAATTAACTAACTTAATAACTACCAGCTTAACACAATAACTAACTAACTGATAAAGTTACCAAACTACCCTTATTAGCTAAGTTATATTTTCTTTAACACTCCCCCTCAAACTAGAGGGAATAAAAACATTAAATGTCCCTAGCTTGGAACTCAAATATTGATGATGTACTATGTTCAGTCCTTTTGTGAACATGTCTGCAGGTTGCTCTTTTGTATGAATGTACTCAGTTTTGACCGTGCCTTGTTGAATCTTTTCTCTTATAAAATGACATTCTATTTCTATATGTTTTGTTCTTTCATGATAGACTGGGTTGACTGCTATTTGAATAGCAACTTTGCTTTTACAAAAGATGGTAACTGGCTGATCAATTTTTACATCAATCTCCTTCATTAACCCTAGTAGCCATGTTAACTCAGCAACACTAGATTCTAGGCTTTTGTATTCTGCTTCAACAGAACTTCTGGAGATTGTAGTTTGTTTCTTGGACTTTCATGAAATTGGTGAATCTTCTATTTTGATTAAATATCCTGTGACTGACTTTCTGGTGTGTGGACAAGCTGCCCCATCAGCATCACAATAAGTTGTAACTGTTTCATTGTTATTGCTAGATAAAAGAATGCCTTGTCCTGGTTGACTCTTGATATATCTCACAATTCGTAATGCATCTTCCATGTGAGAATTCTTTGGTTGTTGTAGGTATTGACTGAGTGTCTGAACACTAAAATATATATCAGGCCTAGTAATTGTTAAGTATAGAAGTTTACCTATGAGTCTTTGATAGTTTCCTTGATCTGCTAGTACATCATCTTCTGCTAGATTAGCTTTGCAGAAATGTTCATCAAACTCTCTTGTAGTGAGTTTTATGTTTGTGTCCATATGTGTATTGATAAGTTTAGATGTTGCTAATCCAAGTTCTGATATAAGCTCCAAGGAGTACTTTCTCTGATGCATCAAAATTCCTTGCTTTGATCTTGCAAACTCTATTCCAAGAAAATATTTTAGTTCCCCTAGATCCTTCATTTTGAAGGTCTGTTGTAGAGATTCTTTAGTATCTTGTATCAGTTTTAGATTGTCTCCTTCTAGAAGCATGTCATCTACATAGACCAACACTACAATAGTTCCACTGTCAGTTTTTGTTACAAATAAGGAATGATCAAATGGACTCTGATTGAACTGGAACTTTAGTAATGCTTCTGTAAGCTTTGAGTTCCATTGTCTTGGTGATTTCTTAAGTCCATACAAGGATTTTTTGAGTCTACATACAGGTTTATACTCCCCCTGACTCTTAAATCCTTGTGGAAGATCCATGTATATTTCATCATGGAGATCACCGTGTAGAAATGCATTGTATACATTCATTTGATGTACATGCCATTTTCTGGAAGCTGCAATTGCTAGAACAGTCTGTCACCATTTTAACAACTGGAGAGAAAGTTTCTTTATAATCTATACATTCCCTTTGACTGTAGCCTTTGTCTACAAGTCTAACCTTGAATCTTTCTATTTTTCCTGTAGCTTTATACTTGATTTTGTATATCCATTTACATCCTATATGGGTTTTTCCTTCTGGTAAAGAAACAATTTCCCAGGAGTGGTTGCTTTCAAGAACTTCAATTTCTGATTTCATTGCATCAACTCATCAAGGATCTCTAACTGCATCTGCATAGGAGTTAGGTTCTGTTGTTGAAGAGAATGTAGAGATGTAAGCTTGATATTTAGGTGAAATATTCTCATAAGACATGTAATTAGAGATGGGGTAAGTGACATCATGATGTACATTCAAGGAGACCAAATCCTTATTCTATATAGGAGGATGTTTTTCTCTATCCCACCTTCTAGTAGTGGTTATCTGTTGAATCTGTTGATTTTCAACTAAGACTATAGGAAGATCAGTTGAAGGTCGATTCTGTTGTAGAGTTGATGTAGTAGATGGAACAATATTCAATTCTTTTGTGCTATCTTGTATGTCAGAGTTCAGTGTTTGGAGTTTGAGAAGGAACCACAGGTTGATTGTAATCTTCAAACAACCTGTTATCTAGAATAGGTTGAGGTAGTTTAGTCAGAAATATAGGAGGTGGAGGTGCAGTAGTTTTCTTGAAGGGAAACACATCTTTTCTAAAGATAACATCTCTGTTTACAAATAATGAATGACTAGATAGATCGTATAGAACATAGCCCATTTGCAGCTCTGAGTAGCCCGTTAAAACTGCAGGTTTGGCCCTAGATTTAAGTTTTCCAGTGTCGTGTATGATCTTGGCATAACATAGACAACCTAGTATCTTAAATGGTTAAGTGGAGGTTTCCTTTTATATAACCTTTCATAGGGTGAAACACCTATGACTGATGAAGGCAGCCTGTTAATTATATATACAACAACTAGAATATAGTGACCCTAGAATTTGATAGGGATATTGGCTTGAAATCTGATAGCTCTGGTAACTTCTAAGATGTGCCTATGTTTTCTCTCAGCTACTCCATTTTGCTGAGGTGTATAGATACATGTTCTCTGATGTATTATGCCTAATTTCTTGAACAAATCACTGCAAATAGTATTAACAAATTATGTGCCATTGTCTGTTCTTATTGTCTTAATCATTTTGTTGAATTGTGTTTGAACAAAACTCAAAAAATACTGAATGACAACACATACACATCATACTTCAATTTTAACAAATAGATCCATGTCATTATGGAGAAGTCATCAACTATAGTAAAGAAAAATCTATTTCCATCAAAAGTAGGAATCTTGTATGGTCCCCAAATATCCATATGAACCATCTCAAAACACTCAGTACTTTTAATACAACTTGCTGAAAAAGATAATCTGGTTTGTTTTGCATAGGGATAGACATTACATTTATTTACTACTTATGCTATAGACTTGGCTTTATTCTGAAGCATTTTCCTAAGAACAGTTACAGACACATGGCCAAATCTTCTATGCCATAGATTTATCTCTTCAGATGTAAACACTTCCTTGACAAGAAGGCTGAAATTCATATCCTTGTTAGCAAGCTGACTCGGTAGAATGTATAGTCCATATCTTTCTTTACCAATCTCCTTCACCCTCCCATTGAAGAGATCCTGAAAAATACAAAAATGAGGATAGAAGGTGGCTGCACAGGTTAGCTCTTTAGTCTTTTTTGACATAGGCATTAGATTAAACTTGAACTGAGGCAGATGAAAAATATTTTGAAGTGTACTCCTAGCTTATATTGAGCTAGTTCCAATGTGAGTAACATGAGACACTTCACCATTGGGTAGACATACCCTCTTAGGATTAGTATTATCAATAATAGAATTCTGATTTAGCATTTCAATATCAGATACCATATGATTGGTTGCACCAGTGTCAATTGATCCACTCTTTTGGACAATTTAAGACTAACAAAGTAGTACGCATACATGCTATATTTGCTGCAGAATTATTGTTGATGCTTTCAGTGTTATTTTTGTTGAGAATTTGCAATATTTGTTCATATTGATCTTTTGTGAAGGCTCCTATCTGTGGCATTGACTGTGAATTATCAGCATGACCCAAGTTTTGATAAGTATTAGTCATCTGAGATTGTGCCTGTTGATAGATTCCCATTAAGTTCACATTAGACTGATGATTTGGTATTTCTGCAAGAACATTATAGGTTGTTGGTCCTCCAATTCCACCATTATATGCTGCTGGTCCTCCTCCTGTTCCATCATTTCCTTTCTTTTTTAACTTGAAATCCGGAGGATAGCCAACTATCTTGAAACAGTTTTCCTTGCTATGACCTTTGAGTTTACAGAAATCACACTGAATATTGTAGTTCTTGTTATACCTCTGATTTTTCATATTTCTTGTATGCATTGCTACATCATAATTTCCTGTAGTGATAGCTGGATTTGCACCTAAAATTTCAGATGTGGCAGCTACTACCTTTTGACTTTCATCACTTATGATCATTGAGTATGCTTGATTAACCGTTGGAAGAGGGCTTCTCATGATAATTTGACCCCTAGCTTGTGAGTATGATTCACTAAGACCCATGAGAAACTGATACACTTTTAGCTTTTGCAGATACACCACAAAGTCTCTAGATCTTGGACAGTCATATCCAGGAACTGGTATTAATGCTTCAAATTCTTCCCACATATCCTTTAATTTTGAATAATACACTGATACAGAGGAAGTGCCTTAGGTCGGAGTGGTTATTTCTTTGTGCAAATTATACGTTCTTGCATCATCTACTTTATAAAACCTTTCATATAGATCATGCCAAACCACGTGTGCATTAGATGCGTATATTATGCCACCAAGAAGACTGTTATTTACAGAATTCATGATCCAAAATAATACAATAGTGTTTACTCTCTCCCAATGATTTTACATAGTTGCAGGAAAGTTTTCTTTCTTACAAGATCCTTCTACCATCCCTAATTTGTTCCTTCCTAACAGGACAACACGCATATATCGATACCAAACTGAGTAATTTTCGATACCTGTTAGCTTAAAGGAAACGATTTGTATACCACTCACATCTGAGGGATGAAAAAACAGAGGATGATTATAATTCATACCCATTGGTTGAGTTGATACTCCAGTGGTTTGATTCAGGTGAGAAGCATTGTCTTGTTCATTGTTTAGACTCATTTTTGCAGACCTTGAATTTTTCGATACAACCAATAATTATGAAAAACTGGATTTGAATTGTAGAATTGGATCAAGTCAAAGCTAGATAATCTTGCTTTGGTTGCTCTGATACCATGTTCGGATTATAAGATGAAGATGATAGTCAAGGATTCAGTGAATGAAGGAAGAAGAAGAAAGAAAGAAGAAGAGATAAGAGATGAACGATAGAGAGAAGATAGACAGAGAAAAGTATATCTTTGTTATTGAAAACTTAATCTAAGATTGAGTGTACATGTGTATTTATAATAGTTAGCTAGTTTAAACTAATTAAGAGTCATTAACTGATTAACTAACTTAATAACTACCAGCTTAACAGAATAACTAACTAACTGACGAAGTTACCAAACGGCCCTTATTAGCTAAGTGATATTTTCTTTAACAAAATTCATTAAAAATTACAAAAATAATGGATATGAACCCATAATTTTAAAATAATAATGAGTTCAATGTTAAAAATTTTAAAAGTTGAACCCATAGAGTTTAAATCCTGGATCCGCCTCTAATATATATATATATATATATATATATATATATATATATATATATATATATATATATATATATATATATATATATATATATATATA
This sequence comes from Nicotiana undulata, assembly GCA_005239495.1. Lineage (NCBI taxonomy): Eukaryota > Viridiplantae > Streptophyta > Magnoliopsida > Solanales > Solanaceae > Nicotiana > Nicotiana undulata. The sequence continues at coordinate 25,277 of ML254671.1, read as the reverse complement.
TATATATATACACACGAGGGCTAGCAAATTAGTTTTGACTGGCCATCCAATTTTATATTTATTTTTTTGGTATGGATAAAACTCACTAATCCAACTAATTCGTAATTTATGTATGCTAGGGCTACTAAGGAGTTTAATTTTATTTTTTTTGGTATGGATAAAACTCACTAATCCAACTAATTCGTAATTTATGTATGCTAGGACTACTAAGGAGTTTAATTAACGCTCCACATAAAGAAATTTTCCACTTTCAGAACTTTTATTCTTTATTTTCATAGCTCGAACTCGAAATTTATAATTAAGAATGATTTATTCGAATCATTCCACCACATTCTTGGCTGGTTATTAGTTAGTTAGTATCATCTGTTCCAAAATTTCCAAATCCATACATAGACATGCTATACACTGTTAAATTAACCAGTTAGTTACGAATAGTTACTCCATATAATTTATAACCAAAAAGTTAATTATTTGTACAATTACTTAAACTACATAGTTCATTTTTCAGTCAATTTTATTAATTTCTTTTTACTCCACCAGCCCCAAACCAGAAACCAAATTATAAAAAGAGACCCTTACTCTTTCTCTCTCCATACTCTCCTCTTCTTTTCTTCTCTCTTTTTTCTTCTGTCACCAGTTCTTCATTTCAAGCCATTAATGCAATTATCTGCTTCTGCTTTCCCATTCATTGCAGAAGCAGAAATCATCATTTTTTGTTCCATTCCTTTCTTAACACTAAAAAAAGTAATAAAAAAGAAACAACTTATCTCCTCATTTTGATTTATTTTCATTACAATAAGTTCAGTTTAAGCTATTTTTTAGTCTCTGACATTCCCCACCATTTTACTTGCTTCAAACAGAAGCAAAAAATCTCAGAAAAAAGAAAATATTCTTTCACTTTTTTGCCTTAGTTAAAAGAGCTCACTTTGTTATCAGAAATTCCACTGTTTTACTCTGTTCTCTAAAATGGATCGTTTTTCATCTACAACTTTGATTCCTGATGATTTAACTGTACAACTAACGATACTTTGGGAACAAATTAAAGCCCCATTGATTGTTCCACTTCTCAGAATTGCAGTATTTTTGTGCCTTTTAATGTCAATTATGTTGTTTATTGAGAGAGTTTACATGGGGATTGTTATTATTTTTGTTAAGTTTTTTGGTAAAAAACCAGAAAAACGTTACAAATGGGAATCTTTAAAAGATGATGTTGAACTTGGAAATTCATCTTATCCTATGGTTCTTGTTCAAATCCCAATGTATAATGAAAAAGAGGTATGTAATTACCTTTTTTTGTTATCTTTCCTTTTCATTTTACCTTCGTTGATGTCTATATTTCATAATCATTTGCTTAACATTGATAAATCTTGATTAATTCTTTTTTTTTTTTTTTTTTTGGTCATAGGTTTATCAGCTTTCAATTGGAGCTGCATGTGGCCTTTCATGGCCTTATGATCGTATTATTGTCCAAGTTCTTGATGATTCAACTGATCCTATTATCAAGGTATAAATAACTTTATCGGAGTTTAACTTCTATAAACTGACAGTACAAAGAAATGTTCACACTATTTGGTCACGTAAAAACAATTATAAACAATTTTCTATAAAACAATCTGTTTCAATAAGTTAATGAGGAACTTGGAGCAACGGTAAAATTGTCTTCTTGTGACCAGAGGCAAACCCATGTGTATGGGTGAGGAGTTATCGGACCCCGTAAATTTCAGCTGAAATTCTCTCTCTCTCTATATATATATATACGTATATACCTTGAAAATGATTAATTTAAAGCAGCTGGCACCCTGAACACTGAAAGCATTTAGGGGCACTGATTGAGCAGATAATGTGCCCAGTCGCGTAAAAATTCTGGGTCCGCCTCTGCTTGTGACACCGGTTCGAGCCGTGAAATCAGCCAATGATGCTTGCATCAGAGTAGGCTCCATACATCACACCTCTTGGTGCGACCCTTCCCTAAACCCAGCGTGAATACAGAATACTTTATGTACCGAACTGCCATTTAATTTGTTACAACAAATTAAATTACACTGATAGTATAAAATTAATTGTTTAAATTGTGTTGGAATTGGAGCAGAATTTGGTGTCAATGGAGTGCCAGAGATGGGCAAGCAAAGGAATAAATATAAAATATGAAATTAGAGACAACAGAAATGGATACAAAGCAGGGGCTTTAAAGGAAGGATTGAAACATCAATATGTGAAGCAGTGTGATTATGTTGCTATATTTGATGCTGATTTTCAACCTGAACCTCATTTCCTCTGGCGTACTATTCCATTTCTTGTTCACAATCCTCAACTTGCCCTTGTTCAAGCTCGTTGGAAATATGGTAATTGCTCCTTCCTAATTTATTATTTCCTCTGCTTTATTCCAATAAGTTATGCAGGAATTTAGTATTATTTTACGCAGAATAAATGTGGAAAAAAATGTGGTTATCAATAACACATGAATAAAATAATAATAATAAAATAGCTAAAAGCATGTCCTAAAAATAAATATGACTACTGAGGATTCATATAGCCGGCCCCAACTTGTTTAAAATTAAGACGTAATTATTATTTTAATGCTCATAACAGTAAACAAACTTTTATTTGTTCAAAAAATAAACACATATTATAAAATTATACAATGCATATTAATTTGTAATATATTAAACTAAACATCTAACAATAAATAGCCAATATATTATAGCTCATGCATTATTAATTTCTGCGTTACAATTTCCATGTTATTAATTTCAGCATAATCTATGTCTAAATGAAATGATACCAAAGTGGCTGTAAAGCTTTTGTTACTAATTATTTCTTCGAAAACTCACGTGTTATGGTATAATTTTTCTACTGGAAAAAAAGAGTCTCTAGCTGTCGGTGGCTTTGACAGCTATTTTACTTATTGTATTTGTATGTATATATAATAATAACGACTAGATTTAGGTAACAATCTTGGTAGGTCGATTTGGTTGGGCCACGTAATAGTCCTGTTATCTTTGGTAGCTCACGTAAGTGGGACCTAAAAAGAAAATTATATATCGAACACCATGAAAATCTAAAATTGGGATACTTTTTAATGGTGTAAAAATTACTTGTTACTTTACTATTTTAACTATAGTCTGTTTGTCCAATCTTCTTTTTGGCTAAATATTTTTATTTTTTGCAACTTTTTAGAAGGAAAATAATATTTTTGAGTAGAAGCAGAATCAGTTTTTAAGAAATAGAAGAAAATGGTTTTTTCTCAAGTATTTCTTTGGAAAGCATTTTTGAAAAAAATACTTTAGAATCACTTTTAAAAGCTCGGCCAAATACTAATTGTTGTTCAAAGGGAATTTTTAAATTGATTAGCCAAACGCAAACTATTTCTTACCGAAAGTACTTGTTTAGAATCACTTGTATTTAGAGTTAAGTTGAAAAATGATATTTGGAATTTGGAATTATGTTTGGACATACAATTCACTTAGAAAAAAATGTTACAGTTTTGTGAGTGGGAAAAAAAAGTTCTGAAAATTTTGATTTAAAAAATTTATTTTCCAAAAACTTGTAAAATTTCATAAATAAAAAAAATATTCTTTAAAAAAGAATTATGGACAAACGGGGCTTAATAGTGCAAAGAGATGCATAGTGATACATCTGAAAATAGTAATAAAAAGGTGATTTTAAAGTATTTCTGGTCTCGTGATAGGCACTTGAATATTTAGTTGGACATCAACTTATCCTTTTGGGCTGGAATGGAAGTTTTTTCGTACTGCAAAAGCTGCAATATACCTAAAAGTAATACAATTAGGAAATGATAAAATTGGATCAGAAAATCTTTTACATTCTTGAATTGTAAGGCTGTTATATGGAGTCTTGATGATGAAGACAAATGTATTACTAATATATACCCAGCAACTGCATGTGCTATAGTAGTTGTGGACCTTACCTACAGTGGTGAAGCCAGAAAATTCAATAAGAGTGTTCAAACTTTTGCCATTGGGCTATGTAAAGGTGCTCAAAGTCTATTTTTAATCAACAACAAGTAATATTTTACCTTATACGGAGTATAATTTTCCGGCGAAGGGTGATCAATTGACCACCCTTGAAGGAGTGTAGCTTCGCCCATGCTTACCTACTAACCGGCATTAATAAGTGAAGGATTAGCACTAAATATATTAAAGTGCAGTCTAGTACACAAAGTATCACGGGAAGGCCGCACCCCCTAGGTGTATGATGTAGACAGCTTACTCTAATGCAAGTATAATGGTTGCTTTCACGGCTCGAATCCGTAATCTGTAGGGGAGACAACTTTACCATTGGCTCCAACTTAAGCACTAAGAATCTATTCTTTGTTGAAATTTTGGCGTTTTTTTTTTACATATTTAATATGGTTTGTGTCGTAAATGCTGGATTAAGGTGAAACTGTTTACGTCCGCCTTTGGATAATATTAGTGTGCATGATATGAATTTCTGGTATGTGATATGTTGCAGTGAATGCTGATGAATGCTTGATGACAAGAATGCAAGAAATGTCTCTGGATTACCATTTCACAGTGGAGCAAGAAGTTGGCTCTTCCACTTATGCCTTTTTCGGTTTTAATGGTATCAATTTCCTCTCCCTCCCATTAATTCTTGTTCCTTATTTCAGCTAATTTTGTACAGTAATTAATGTTTTGAGATTGACCCTTTTGAAATCTCTAAGGCGCCAAGTAATAAATGAGCGTATTCTTAGGTTGTTGGAGTTAAAGAGTAGGGAACTTAATAGTGATACGAGTGGTCCAAAAGAATGTTGATTTTGCTTGTTTTTGAGATTTTGCCATTGTCTACGAATAGAATCCAATGATGGATGGGAACCGACATAAATGGAGCAACTTAGACAGTAAGGATTCATATAGCTGGTACCAACTTGCTTGTAAGAGACGTAATAGTTTTGTCGCGCTCCAATAGAAGTAAATCTTACACCGTGTGCGCTGAAAAACAACACAGGGACAGCAGGTGTTTGGAGAATTGCTGCAATAGACGAGGCTGGAGGTTGGAAAGATAGGACAACAGTTGAGGATATGGATCTGGCTGTTCGCGCTAGTCTAAAAGGCTGGAAATTCTTGTACCTTTCTTCTCTCAAGGTAATACTCAAAGAAAATGACATACTCAAAATTCTTGTACCTTTCAACTAGTTAATATGTATGCTCTTGTTTCATTTGTATAGGTGAAAAATGAATTACCAAGTACATTCAAGGCCTATCGATATCAACAACATCGTTGGTCCTGTGGTCCTGCCAATCTTTTCAGGAAAATGTTTACAGAGATCATAAGAAATAGGGTAAAACCCCTCAAATTTTTCTTGTTATGTGAATTTTGATAACTAATTAGCACTGAGCTTAAGGCCCTATTAAGCTTTTACGTCGTCTTCATTTATTTGCAGAAAGTATCTTTATGGAAGAAGATTCATGTGATTTACAGCTTCTTCTTTGTAAGAAAGGTCATAGCCCACATTGTCACTTTCGTATTCTACTGTATTGTATTGCCGGCCACTGTATTAGTACCTGAAGTTGAGGTTCCAAAATGGGGAGCTGTTTACATTCCTTCCATCATTACACTACTCAATGCTGTTGGAACTCCAAGGTCAGTTTTCTTTCTCATTTCATGTTAAGATTTTATTTCAAACAGTCAGGAGCAACATACACACAGAAGAGAAATCAGGATAACACACTGTTAGCAAACAATAACAACAACCCAGTAAAATCCCACCAGTGGGGTCTAGGGAGGGTAGAGTGTACGCAGACCTTACCCCTACCCCAGAAGGGGTAGAGAGGCTGTTTCCGGGAGATCCTCGTCTCAGAGACAATAGAACTGTGACAGCAAAACTCGAAAAATAATATCAGCAATGTGAGAGTGGAAAAGCAGTAACACAAATATTATGCAAAAGTGTGAAACACAACTTAAATCGCTGGCAGTGCTAGACAAAACACTATCATACTCGTCGGTACAAATGTGGCAAGTAATACCAAAATACAAATGTTGGATACTTATTGCAACAGATCATGATAATTCTGCCTATAGCATCCTCTATACAAAATAGTCTATCATTTGTTGGTACATGAAGATAGTATTTTGAGTTTGAGCAAGAAAATGCTGAGTTTTTGCATTTGCCCATTTGACAACAGGTCATTCCATTTGATAATATTTTGGATCCTTTTCGAGAATGTCATGTCACTACATCGGACAAAGGCTACGTTCATTGGCTTGTTAGAGGCAGGACGAGTGAATGAATGGATCGTCACTGAGAAACTAGGGGATGCTTTCAAGATTAAATCAGCCATGAAAGCGTTCAAGAAACCTCGATTTAGGTTTGGTGACAGGTAATTAATTCTTTCTTAAGTAGTACTACTAGTTTAGACTAAATTTTCTTGAACAATTGGCAATACTAAGTGTAGTTTTCTTTTGTTCTTTTACCAACAGACCTCATTTGTTAGAGCTTGCCACTGGCGCGTACCTCTTCTTTTGTGGATGTTATGACATTGCCTTTGGGAAGAATCACTATTTCCTCTACCTCTTTATTCAAGCATTTGCCTTCTTCATCGTGGGATTTGGTCATGTTGGCACTTTTGTTCCCAACTCTTAGCCACTGCTCGTGTCGTGAGCTGATTAACGCTATGATTTACACATGGGAAGCAAGACTGGAGCAGCATTTTGAGCATCCCTTTTTCAGTTTCTCCTCTATTTTTTACTTTTTTGGTGTTTTTTTTACTCGTAAAAAAGAGAGTTTTGTTCATTCTTTATGGTTCAAGCATAAAGTACTCGAGCTGATATCTGGCTCGAATCTGTTTTGTTCTCTTTGTGTATATTCCAAAGAGTTGAGGGCTAAACAGTACAAGAAAGAAAATTTTATTATGACAAGGTGTATACAGAGAAGGGGATAATGTCTTGTGCTATATATTAGGCACCAAGTAGTTGCTGAATTTTGCAGCTTTTTTTCTTGTTTTTCCACTACATTCTCAGTTGTGTTTGGCTTCTATACAGATGAATTTTACAAAGCTATTTTCTTTTTATATCTTACTTATAATCTTTCAGCTGATTGAACTTGAAAGCTGGTGAAAGTTAACAAATCATAACGATCATTTAACAAGTTTACCAACTTTTGGAGAATGAGACTGCCTATTTCATTACATTTAGTAATTGCCAAACAAACATTTATTTATGGCTTGCTCAGTTGGTAAGTGAGGCTTGCTTAGTTGGTAAAAGCACCTCCAACTCAAGACCGAGTGTCACGATCCCAAAACTACCCTTGTCATGATGGCGCCTATCTCGATACTAGGCCAGCCAGTTCAATACTCAAAACATAAAGAACCTTTCGTTTATATCATTTCTAACTGATAATTCATAAAAGTTTCGTTTAAGCATTTTAAAACAGATAAAAATATGCCGAATATTAAATACAACTCCAAGATCCCGGAGTCACTGGTCATTAGCATCTAAAGAAAATATACAAGTTTGGCAAATAAACTCTATAATAGTAAGAAGGAGAATGCAGGACTGCGGACGTGTGCAGCTACCTCGCAAATCTCCAAGAAATCTCTGGAATGGGTAAACAACTCACTCCGCCCTAGCACCTGGATCTGCACACAAGGTGCAGGGAGTAATGTGAGTATGCCAACTCAATAGTAATGAAAGTAAACAAAGTTTGAGAAATACGAAACACATAAAACAAGTCAACAATCCACAACAAATACAGTTCTTCTTTTAAAATTGTAGATGCGAGCATTCATAACACTTAAAAGCCGATTTCAGTAAAAAAAACTTTGAAATTGTACCTTTCAACAGTTTCCATAGAAATTCAAGAAACGTTTAGTGTAAAATGATAGAAATCATAAATAGCCTCTCGGGCAAAAACATATTTCATAAACTGCCCCTCGGGCATAACGTTCACTCAGAATCAGTCACTTAGCATACCTCACAATCACTCGGAATCAGCCCCCTGGGCAACCTCACAATCACTCATGCCTCCCAATCACTCGTCACTCAGCACTCGGCACTCGCACTCAGTAGGTACTTGCGCTCACTGGGGGTGTACAGACTCCGGAGGGGCTCCTACAGCCCAAGCGCTATAACAAGCCATCTCGTGGCGTAATCACTCAGGCTCTCGGCCTCTCATATATCAAAAACAGTCTAACATGTTGCGGCGCGCATCCCGATCCCATAATATCATCACAACATAGGCCCTCGGCCTCACTCAGTCAGAAACCTCTTAAGCCACTTGGCTATCAGTAAAACGGGGTACTCGACCCAAAATATCATTTTATGCATCAAATAGTGTAAACGAGACTGAGTTTCGAAATCAGTTAATCATAGCATGACTGAGTGTAAGTCTTAAATCAACACAGTGAGGAAATAGCAGTAAAAATCCCCTAAGGGTCCAAACAAACTTGGCACGAGGCCCAAATACGACATTCAGCCCAAAACATAGTAATAATCTTTGAAACGTAAAATATCACATGATTTATAATCAAATACGCAACTTAATAGTTGCTACGGAACTGACCAAGTCACAATCCCCCAATAGTGTACGCCACACACTCGTCATCTAGCATGTGCGCCACTCCAAAATAGTGATACAATGTGAAGTCCGTAGTTTTATACCCTCAGGACAAGATTTACAATCATTACTTACCTCAAGCCAGATGAAAAACTACTCTGCGATGCCTTTTCCCCTCGACTCGGCCTCAACACGCCCCGAATCTATTCAAAAACAAATTCATATCATCAAAATACGCTAAAGAAACAAAAGCTCACTCGAAAATAATCAAAGTACATCAAAAATCCCGAAATTGGCAAAACCCGACCCCTGGGCCCACGTCTCGGAATCAGATAAAAATTATAAAACTGGAATCCTTACACTCTCACGAGTCCATACATACCCAATACATCAAAATCCGACAACAAACGACCCCCAAATCCTTAAATCAAAGTCTCCAATTTCAAGCCCTAATCTCCCAAACCCTTGCCTAGTCAGTAAAATACCACTATAGAATCGAGTTTCAGGTCCAAGAAACTTACCTTCACGACAATCCATTGAAATCCCTCTTCAATTTGCTCCCAAAAGCTCCAAGTCCGAACACAAATGGTGAAAAAATGACCAAATTTCGCGAAGGCAGGAGTTTATATGTTCTGCCCAGCGTTTACCTTATCTGCGGACATTTACTCGCACCTGCGGTCCCAGGTGCGCACATGCGGTCATGACTTAAATCTCGACTTCCGCATCTGCGGCCTTCTATTCGCACTTGCGGGCTCGCAGGTGCGACCAAACATCCGCACCTGCGCTCCCAGGCTAGCCTCCCTTTTTCGCTCCTGCGCAAGGCCAACCGCACCTGCGACTAGGGGTGTTCAATAAAAACCCGAAAAATCGAACCAAACCGAAAGCCAAACCAAACCGACCAAAAAAACCGATACTTTTTGGTTTGGTTTGGTTTGGTTTTGGTTTTAATCAAAAAATAACCGAACCAAACCGACTATAGGAGTAGCTATTTCAAATTTGTTGTTACACCTATATATATGAATATTTTATACAAAGTTTCAAAAAATTTATGGTGAATGTTAATCGTTTGCACTTTTAATACAGTTCTTTACTTTTATATTCTAGTTTGATGGGTAGTTTTCTTTTGTTAAGTGTAAGAATCCATTTCATGTTAAAAAAATATTTTTAATTGGGTCCTTAAATTATTCATCACTATTTGATTCAATTATCATCAATATATTTTAGTAAATAATAGATTTCTCAAAGAGCAAATTGATTTGATAGTGTTACGTTGAAAATGTGGTCGCCGGAATATGTGTTTGGTAGTGTATGTCTTATATTTAAGAAAACACACAAATAACCGAAAAAATCGAAAAACCGACATAAACCGAATCGAGAAAAAACCGACTTAATTTGTTTGGTTTGGTTCTAATATTTGAAAAACTGACTTACTTGGTTTTGTTTCTTTTTAGGGAAAAACTTATCCAAACCGAACCATGAACACCCCAACCTGCGACCATTGCACCTGCGGATCCCCGTCCGCAGGTGCGTCCACACCAGTGAATTTGCACTAGCAGCAGCTTTGCTGTATTTTTCCAAGTTTCCACCTTTCGATGACCATCTGAAATCACCCTGAGCCCCTTGGGGCCCCAACTAAAAATACCAACACCTTCCATAACATCACTCGAACTTAGTCGAACCCTCGGAACACTCAAAACAACAACAATATACCAAATTTACTGGAAAATCAAGCCTAAGGATTTCTAAACTTCCGAAATTCGCCAACGATGCAGAAACCACTCAAACCACGTTCGAATGACCTGAAAGTTTGCACACACATCACAAACGACACTATGAACCTATTCCAACTTACGCAATTCTATTCCGACCCCGATAGCTAATTTTCCATTCCCGACCGGAAATCGCCAAAAATTCAATTTTGCCAATTCAAGCCTAATTCTACTCCGAACAACATTCCGAACACACTCATAAGTCCCAAATCACCTAACGAAGCTATCCGATCCATAAAAACCACATTCCGAGATCATTTACCTATAAGTCAACTTCCGGTTGACTTTTCCAACTATTAAACCAACTTAAGAGACTACGTGTCTTATTTCTCTCCACAACCACTCCGAACCCGAGTCAACCGACCTAACAAACCATAAAAGAGATGTACTACACACATTTAAGCAGAAATGGGGGAAACAGAGCTAAAACTCCCGGAACGACCGATCGGGTCATTACACCGAGGGGAAGTGTGGAAACACTATAAATCCTCCTAATTTGGGAGGGATTTGAAAAGAAACATTTATTTATGGCATACAATTGAATACCACAAGCTACTTTAACAAGAATTCTTCTAAAAACACAAGTTTAACCTCGATCTCAGACTTCGTCATTACTGGCGAAGAAGGACTTTGTGGATCAGCGTTGGAGTTTGATTAAACCTCGGAAATGTTGAGGTCGATACAATCGGATGAGGTGGCTGAGGGTGAACTCAATCTCGGCCTTTTCGGCGAAGAACCTCATCATTAATATGATACGCTAGAAGGATGAATGAATCTAGCCCAGTGTAACTTGATACTTTTGGCAAAATTCGAGCGCGAGTGGGTCGAGGGGACCCAATGTAAAGGGGTATGTATATCGATGCGTGTTCCCGATGCCCGGGAACATCGGGAGGATTCTCTATGGTAAAGTCTTTCTTCGAAGAATAATTGCTCGGCACGATCTCATTGAGCGTCGGCGATTTACTACCGGCCAGACGGGAAGCAGAAGTGGAGGTTCCCTCTTTCTAAGGAACGGATTTAGAATTTTTTGCCATAGTTTCTTCAGAAAAGGAAGAAGGAAATGAATATAACCGGCGAGGTTTTGGGCTAACACGGCGAAATAACTAGTGGCGAAGGGAAAGTTTGTAGAGAAGAGTAAGTATTGCAGAGTGAAAAAGTTCCTAATAAGAAACGAAAGTGGATATATATAGGGGAATGCGGCGACTGTTCAGTGATATTGGTGGCCGACCGGCTCTGACCAGCACTTAATGCTTTTGGGGAAGAGAACCGACATGACGCTTCGGTCGTTTCAACGCCTACGTCACAGGAATGATATCATCATCAAAGACCTCGGGAATTCAAATCGTTTCTCATTATTTTATTCTAAGAAACACGGGGACTATCTGTGTACGGCTGAAATTGCAGAAGCCCGATTTAGAAGTCTCTATGGTGTTCCGAGCCCAAGCTCGGAAGATTCGAAGCAAGGTTCGAGTCCGATCTCTGAATGAATACCTCGAGAGAGCACATCGAAGGCCCGATGTGGCCTACCTCGAGGCAGTGCAAAATCGATGCCAGTCAAGAAAAAGCAAGAAATCCTCAAGGGCATATAGGTCAAGGTGAAAATCTCAGGATTGGTTCATACAAATCCGTACTAGGCGGTTATACAACTGTACCAATAATATTTTTTACTATAAATCTAAATGTATTTTCCCCTCCTACATAAAGGGGACTCCAATCATTTGTAAGGATCACCATTCACTGCAATAAAATATTCTACTCTGTTTTTTCTCGTTTAACGTGCTCTTTAATAGTTCCTAAGCTTTATTGTTCTTCATTTATTGTTCATACTTTATTACTATTAACCAACCTCGAGACCCCCGAGGCTGTCAGCTCGAGGTCCCAGTTCCTTGAGTAACACTGGTTTGGTTATCACATTCTTCTTACTCACGCCTAGTATTTCTTGCTTATTTACTAGTATTGAAATAAATCACATATTTTTAGAACCATAAATCAAATATAATTGTTAACACCAATTTTCGAGGTAAACGCACAAAAATATCAATCTAACTTTGTTTAAAAAGTTTACAGCAATAACAACATTAGGTCGGTGAATTCCCATAAGTGGGCTTTGGGAGGGTAAGAGTATGCAGTCTTACCTTTGCCTGGCAGGACAGAAAGACTATTTCCGATAGACCCGCGGCTAAATAAAGGATGAAAAAAAGTAATGAAAACAAATAGTAACAATAACATGATAAAAGAAAATCGAAGCAAAGGTAGCAACTAAATGGTAGGTAATAATAGCAATGTTAGGATACGTTATGTTGGGATTAGTTATCCTGGTATTATTTTTTATCCATTGTTTGGTATGTTGTATTAAAAGTGATAATTGCATAATTTCTAAGAAGAAGGTATAAGTTATCTCAGCACTAATTACCCCACCTTCTACAAGGTATACGTTATCCCGGTACTAATTTTAATCCCGCAATAACTTATACCAGGTTTGCTAACCAAACAAAGTATTAAGGTGGTATTAAATTTTTATACTAGCACTATACCTTTTTATACCTCATACCAAATGACCCCTAAGAGCAGAAAGATATCAAACTAGCACTAATGTACCGAACTGAGGAAGACAACGGAAAATGCTCGCATACCTACTAACCTTCTACCCTGATCCTCGACCACGCACCCTCTTATCAAGGGTCATATCCTCATTAAGCTCAAGTTGCGCCAAGTCCCGACAAATACCTCTCCGAAGACAAAGTTTTGAGTTACAAAATGAGGTCGACATAAGTGCACCTTATAAAACTAAGAGGATGTTTGGATTGGCTTTTAAGCTGGTCAAATCAGTTTTAAAGCTCTTTTTAACTTTTTTTAGTGTTTGGTAAAATTAAAAAGTGCTTAAAACAAGCCAAAAGTAAGAAGGTAGGCAATCTCAACTTATTTTTTTTTGGCTTAACAACTATTTCTTCTAAAAATACACTTTTTTAAAGCCAATTCAGGGCTCTAAGTGGGTCGTTCATGTAATAAACTAATAGATGGGACCAAAAATGAAAATGTCAACTTCCCTAAAAATCTTTGCCACCTTTACCAAAATTGACCCTTCATAGTTTGTTCCGTCCAATACCCCTAAAAAGAGTCGAAAAAGCAACAAAAGCCTAAGAACCAACGACCTCCCCTTGGCACATATCTTCTCCTAGTTCTATTCTTCATAACACAACAATGGCTGCCGCTACAGCCGCCATTTTCACTCTCCCAAAGCTCCACAAATCCTCCACCATCCCAAAACCCCTTTTTCCTCTTTCCCCAAAACCCACTCTCTCTTCTTGTTTCTGTGTCGTTCCACTCAAGGTACAACACCCATGGCGCAGCGTACAACCCCTCAAATGCACAATCACTTCAAGAATCTCCGCGACAATCTCTGTAGGTGACAAACTCCCCAATTCAACACTTTCCTACTTCGATTCATCCGATGAACTCAAGACCCTTTCAATCTCAGAACTCACAAAAGGGAAAAAGGTTGTCCTTTTCGCTGTCCCAGGTGCATTTACACCAACATGTTCACAAAAACACCTTCCTGGTTTCGTGGAAAAGTCGAAGGAGCTAAAGTCGAAAGGGGTTGAAACAATTGCTTGTATTTCGGTGAATGATGCATTTGTGATGAAATCTTGGAAGGAGAATTTGAAGATTAATGATGAGGTGTTGCTATTGAGTGATGGGAATTTGGAGTTCACAAAGGCTATTGGATGCGAACTTGATTTAAGTGATAAGCCAATTGGATTAGGTGTTAGGTCTAGAAGATATGCTATGCTTGTGGATGATGGAGTTGTTAAGGTGTTGAATTTGGAAGAAGGTGGTGCTTTTAATGTTAGCAGTGCTGAAGATATTCTCAAGACCCTTTAGAGGTTTTTTTTTTCTTGTTCTTGTTTGTTTCTTTTGAGGGAATGTTTATGATAATCATGAGGCTAAATCTTGCTTTTTTAAGTTTTGATTACTAGTCTTGTGATGAATAATACGAATGCCTTCTCAGATTATGAAGCTTAGTCCGGCGAGCTGTTTTTTCACTACTGAATTGCTTTCTATATTGTTGTGATGTATGTTGCGCAGACTCTCCAAAATGTAGCCGCACCCGTGTCGGATTCTTCAAAAATGCACTACTTTTGGAGGATCCAACACGTATCCGGCCACATTTTCGGAGAGTCCGAGCAACATAGGTTGTGATTATGCATGCTTGCTTTGAGCTTGAGGATCTATCGGAAACCACCTATCAACCTGCATAATGTACCAATCTACCTGCATAATGTACCAGTAAAGTTGCGTACTCACTACCCTCCGAGACCCTATGTGTGATTACACTAGATATGTTGTAGTTTGGATCTATGTTGCGAGGACTCTTCAAAATGTTGTCGCATCCGTGTCGGATCCTCTAAAAATGCACTACTTTGCGCGGTCGACTTTCTATTAATAATTTTGGGAATCCCATTGGAGGATCCGGCAGGCACCCCATGACATTTTCGGAGAGTCCGAGCAACATAGGTTTGGATAGTTGTTTTTGTTCCCTTTTAAAAAAAGAAGATATATTTGGAATTTTTAATTGGCATAATGTCTTGCATGACTTTATCTTGTTAATCCCAACAATGCTGCGCAAACTGAGATTCCAGAAGACTTTGTCAATCTTTTGATCTTGTTTCTTTCTCTATTTTTGTTTAAATTTGGTCTTTTGTGTTTAACGAAATAATTTGATAGTGACAGGGAGGACCTTAGCAACTTCTAAGACAGATGAGTGTAGTCTGATCTTGAAATTTTAAGGAAAGACTTCTAGAATTATATACTGTGTGAATTGTGATGACTACAACTGAAAGCTTTCTTAATGTTTGAAATTGTTCTCTTTACATTGAGTAGTGTGTGTAACTTTTATGAGTGTTATTCCATGAATTTCAGCAGTATTAACCATTCCACTTAATATGGTTTGGTAAACCTCTTTATTGATCTAAATCAACTTTTGAGTGCAAGAGAGGGAGTTTGCACCCGGTTCACGAAGGGTGTAATGTAGACAAAAGCATCCTGCATTCACGCAGGATCCAAGGAAGGGTCGCACCCCAAGGGTGTAATGTAGACAAAAGCATCCTGCATTCACGCAGGATCCAAGGAAGGCTCGCACCCCAAGGGTGTAATGTAGACAGCATACCTTAATGCAAATATTAGTGGTTGCTTCCACGCCTCGAACCTGTGACCTATAGGTCTGACAATTTTACGGTTACTCCAATGCTGCCATTTCATTGCACCATAGAAGACAAGCTAGTACAGAATGATATTGGAGATTTTAGTAATGGGAGTATATTTGTAGATATACGTTCTGTATAGGCCAGCCATTAGGATCTTGCTTTTTGGTGAAAATGTTGTTTAAAGTAGGTAGGACAGTAGTTGGTGAAAGATGTGGATTAATACGATGGTTGTAATCAAAGATTGTTCAGATTCAGTAATTGTTGTGTTTTGAATGAGTAGTAGCTTACCTTTCTTGATTTGAAGTTGAGGAAGATGTCTACAACCTGTTTATATACATATGATGCAAACAGGCAATACACATCTTCTTTTGATCAGTGTTGTCAGAGGCTCATTTAAGGCGTGCTTAAGCGTTGAAGCTCAGAAAAGTTCAAGAAGGGCGCTTCACGTCGCTTAAGTTGCGGTTCAGTATAAGGCAAGACACTAACGCATATGCGTCATTGACCATAAGAACATAGAACAGAATACTTTGGAGGTGGCGTCATAGTTTATCAGGTTGATGGTCAATTTGTTTTGTTTGAATATGCAGTTTCTTATTTTCCATCTACTCATTCCAGCTGAAAGATGAGCTTAGGACTTGAATTCATTGATGACCAGTATAGTATGTAAGATATCTTGGCTTAGCACTGGGTACTAAGATACTCTCTAATTCTAGCCAGTTCAAACTGAGATACCAAAAAGTTTTGATACTTTCATTTTTTCTTCAGTAAGTGGGATCTTCTCTTTAGCATAGTAAACTGTATTATTCTCAACTAGTACTATTAAGTGAAAAATGTCTAGGATTAGGGTTATATAAAGTACATCAACCGGTATTTTTTCCTTGGTCACAGACTAAGCTAGCGCTTGGCCATAGATTCTCAAATTTGTTTTGAAAAATCTAATTTGGTGAAGTTTGGTTTGACGACGAAAATGTGTTTGGACATCAGTTTTCAAAACATATTTTCCAAATTTATTTTGGAAAAATATAAAATATGCTTTACACCCACAAGTTCTAAAAACTATCATAAATAACCAACAATATCATTATCAATAACATTCATTATATTATTGTTACAAAATAATAAATGATGGGTTCTTTTATAAAATACAAAAGTTTGGTGTTGTTTTTAAAAAATGTAATATTGATATTTTGGCCCAAATGGTTTTGGGGTTTGAGATTTTGCCAAAATGTAGGAAAAATCTATGGCCAAATATGTGTTTGCCAAATAAAATCCAAATTTATTTTGGCAAAATTTATGACCAAACGGGTCCTAAATCTCATGGGAAATTAAGGACCCGTTTGGCCATAATTTTGCCAAAATAAACTTGAGTTTTATTTGACAAACACATATTTGGCCATAAATTTTGCCTATATTTTGACAAAATACCAAATTCCAAATTTTGGGCCAAATCCCTCATAATACACGTATTTTTTCAAAATAAATTTGGGAAATATGTTTTGAAAACGTATGTCCAAACACATTTTCATCTTCAAATCAAACTTCATCCAAAACTATATTTTTCAAAATAAATTTGGGAATCTATGGTCAAACGCCAGCTAAGTTAATAATTTTCCTAGGTCTGTCAACAGGGTTATATTAGCAGATGACTGTTTTTCACTGGTTACCGAGCATGTGGTGTCAATGCAGCTTCCTTGTGAGCTATATCACAACTTCTTCACAACTCTGGATGATTGCCCCAACCAGCGTTATCTATGTTGTTAAATATCCAAGGGATAGTGTTTTTAATAGCCAATGAGTAAGAAGAAGCATAGACAGGATCTACAATTTTAATTTTATGAGTTCAATATTAAAAGTTTTTAGTATTAAATCCATGATATTTTGAAGTATGAGTTCATATCTACTATTTATTATAGTTACAATGATTTTTACATACAAATTTATTCTCCACGTCAAAAGTGCTGGGTTCAGTTGAACCCGAAAATTTTATACTGCATCCACCCTTGAGAAGAAGCTGAGCACCCAAGGGTGTGGCCAGTCCGCAATAAAAGAGGTAAGAACCTTCAAGGTTCAAATTAGACCAAAAATAAACATTAGGCCATTTGATATATGTGCTTGAGGGAGGTAGCAAGTACCCAACGGAATATTTGATGTCAAGGAGGTAGTTGGAATAAGGAGATGTAACTGCAAGTTAGAAATTTCAGGTTTATAAATTACGGTAGCATTCAATCTAACAAATAAACTTCCATTGGATTATAGAATTTTCAGAAACACATAATAAAGGAGCATGACGAGCTAAAACACGTCCGAAAGCATCTTTGTGGTCATGCTCAATGTTGCTTACTTTGCTAGGCCATAAGTAATTGTTATTTTTTTAATATCTTCTCAAAAAAAGAACATGTTCTATATCTGTTGAGATGCTTTATTCAAGGCAAGTTTCAGACCATACGTCCTCCCTTTTATATTAAAAGAGAAATATGAAAACGACTATTGTGATCTTTAGAATATTTAAGTCAAAATAGTATTGGTGAAATGTTCTCATGCCGTCGTTTGTCGAAATGATCTAAGAAGCGGCAAAGTCTGTGGTCGATGAGTCAGCAAGGATCAAGGATCAAGGATCAAGGTTGAGGTCGGGTACCCTTGACAGAGTTATAAATGCTAGTTTCAAGATAGGACATTAAAGAGAATATTCTAGTGGATATTCTCAGCACTTGTACTATTATGGTTTTTAAGAACATATTCCCTATAAATAGAACAAGACACAATGATAGGGGACATGTGATATTCATTTGTAAAATACACTTGACTTTAATGGAGAGAATAAGATCCTATTGCAAGCATACAAACACAACATTTTCACTGAGATTCTTGTCTACACTTTTTCACTGTATCCGAGAATAACTCAGATATTCAAAGGATTATCTATCACTCATCATTGTCAGAAAGAACATTCAAGATTCCATCTTTCTTGGGTGATTCATTCGTTCTATTTACTTAAGTGTCATTTATTGCTATTCATCAATATTTAATGCTATATTATTTCCTTTGACTTCTTAACATTGGTTGTGTGTCACTGTTGCTATTAAAATATATATATATACATAGTGTTTATTGAACTTCTGATAACTTCATCTTTGGGATATTATTGTTAACTAGGATTAACCCCCATTTATATAAACTTAATTAGTTGAATCAAGATCTATATTTATTGGTCAAACAATTTGGCGCCGTCTGTGGGGATTTCTTCGTTAAATTTTTAGTTTCCTCTGGATCTACAGCTAATGCAAGTCACTAACATCACAAACCCCGAGATCTTTTTTCTTCGTACGTACAAAAACCTACATGCTAGGTAACCAAGGAGAAAGGACAAAAATAACAAGTAATCTCCCTGCAACCTCAAGAATGTTATCAACGAGAGCTGCAAAACTGTAGGCGAGGACGTGATGCCCGACGCGTCCCCCAGTTAGAGGTCACCTCGCCCCCATTATAGCATACAAAATCCAGTGGAAAAAGGGGCCTCCACGTACGCAAAAAAGGGACGCCCCTAGCTGTGAAAAAACTCCTCGAAGCATGGCTGTTCGACACGCTAATGAGTGTCCTCAACAAACCTGCTCTAGGCATTACTACAGAAAGCGCAAGAGCTTGCATGATACAACAAACAGACGAGCAGAGCAACCGACCAAAACCTACGACAACATGTATAACTCTTAATATTACTAACAGTGCAGCTGACAATGCCTTCACTGTCGTTCTAAAGTGAATGAAAGAAATGGAGAATGAAAACAAAGCACTCCGAGACCAAATGAAATAACACCAAGAATGAGTTGACAAGATACCTGGCGCTCCTAAGTTGTTGCCAAAAAGGGACGTCAGTAGGTTCGTAGAGCAGCCGCATCGTGATGACACAACCCCGTATGTCATATCAAAGACCTTCAAAATGCCTCCCTACCTCAGGATATTCGAAAGAACGACCGATCCTGAGGATCATGTCACTCATTACGTCACAGGCGTGAAAGACAACGACCTTACCAAGGAACAAATATCCTCTATTTTGATGAAGAAGATTGGCGAAACCCTTACGGGAGGGGCATTAACATGGTATTCACAACTACCAGCCCATTTCATAGAAACTTTCGAGGAAATGTCTGATAAGTTCGTAACTGCCCATGCCGGAGCCAAGAAGGCCGAGCAAGAGTAAACGACATATTCGCGACCCGAGTAGTCCTTGGGAGAGGGACTAAGGGACTTCCTCGCCCGAATGACAGATAAGGATGACTTTGTCGAACGTATCCGAAGGGATGACCGTCACAACTTTCCAGAACGGATTGATTAGAGATGGTTCAAGAGCGACTAGAAAATTTTTAAGTCGATTGATGAAATATACTCCAACAACTTAGGACGAGATCCATAATACTTATTGCGCTGAGGTCCGAGCAGACGAATACGTCCTCAACGGACCAACTCACCAGCTAACCTCGGTACAAATTGTATCCAGAAAGGAAAGAGATACAACATCAGGAGGGATCACCCTATGTCGCGACCCAACAGGGAACGACACCATCAATATGTCAGGGCGGCGGCCGCACCTTTCTCCCACTTTGAAAAAGGCCCATCCAGGCCAAGGATAGGGACTCGCCGGAACGAAAGAGGTATGCCACCTTTGTTATCTGCTCAATATTTTTGTGTGTCACCTACAGAAATAGTCTACGCTCTTGAGAAACTTGGAACAAAGGTGAAGTGGCCACCGAAGATGAGATCATACTCGAGCACCAATAAATCTGACGCCCTCTGTGTGTTCCACCAGGAACGTAGTCACAAAATAGAAGATTGAATCGCCCTCAGACAAGATGTCGTAAACATGCTTCGGCAGGGACACCTCAAAACGTTGTTAAGCGATAAGGGGAGAACCAACTTCGCTAGAGGAGGTCAACACCAAGGCCCGCCGAAGCCGTCATCACCAGATCGTACTAGCAACATGATCATCGGTGGTAACGGTAATGCCTTTATCAACAGCGTGAAAACACCACCACTCACAAGCTCAAGCGGTCTATCACTCGCGAACGACATGACGTACTCGAAGAAAGTATCATCTTCGATGAGTCAGATGCCGTCAATTTGACTTTTCCTCATAATGATGCCCTCGTTATTAATTTACACATAATAGCTACCAATGTAAAATGTATCATGGTTGATGATGGAAGTGGATCATGCATTATCCATCCCATAGTGTACTGCTAACCGACTTTAATAATGCAGTTGAACGGACATCGGGGGAAATTACAGTCCTTGTCTTGGTCGGCGGCGTGACTCTGGAGATGACATTCCACATCATGGACCAGGCCACCGCGTACAACGCCATCGTGGGACGACCATGGATACATCCTATGAGAGCCATCCCCTCCAGCCTATACCAAGTAATTAAATTCCCAACACCATGGGGAATATTCAGTACACGCGGAGAACGTCGCACGTCCCAGGAATGCTACCATATTGCCTTAGACATCACGGTAACCCAACAGAAAAAAGACAAGGAAAAAAGGCATAGCAATCAACAGGGTCGAGGTCGGCACAAGGAGAGACCGGGGACGTCATCATGGATCCCCACACGGTCGAGGATGCAGATTCGACCATAAAAGACCTCGAACCTGTTCAATTGAACCTCAATGACCTCTGCAAAAAGCCTATATTTGCTGCAAACTACGGAACCATGTAAATTCAGTCAATTCTTAATATCTAATGCAGATTTTTTTGCCTTCAGCCATGGAGATATTTTTTAACCAAAGAATAAGATCCTTTGACAAAAGCTATTTTAGGATAAACTCGGGTTACTGATAATCGAAAAGAGAAGGAAATAATAAGTAAAGAAACAATAGATTGATAGCAATATGCGAGAAGTAAAATAGTTTGTATTCGAGAATTCAGATGTCTTGTTTGTTACATTTTCTTCCCTTTTATAGGGAGATTCTCCTAGTACAACGTTTGGATTCCAGTAATGATGGCTCATTAATGACTAATTATTACATTAATGAGGCGTTACAATGGTGAATCGTAACTGTTATTTTAGGAGTTACATAACGTATATGACATTAACTGTTGATCCTCGAATCTGCCCATTATTGTGTCCAGATTCGTCATGACCGTGTCTCTTCTTCTTCATTAGGTTTCCCGTGGCTGATATACTCGTGGTTGATAAATCAATTCCGTGCCTGTTGAGTTAATCTTGTACCTGCCCGTTGCTTTGTCTAGATTCATTTCAACCGTGTCTCTTTCTCGTGGCTATTATATGAAAGAGTATACTAACCGTATCTCTTTTATCCCGTGCCTCCGTGTATCTTTACCTCCACATGTGCTGTTTTCTTTGGTCCACATAGTTGGCTGAGTCATCCAGATTCTGGCTACGTGTAAAGCTATTTTTTACCAATACAGATAGTCCCCCCACTTGCCATGTATTTGGCGTATAATACTTGGTAAGTGGATACGCATTTATGGCGAGAATATTTTGCCGCCGCTTTGTTCCGAGACATGTATCCTTTATTGAACGCATTCATTGTGTATTACTTCTATTTAATGCTTCTTCCACGTGTTTGTCCTTGATTGTTCTGCAACAACTTGGCGTTTTTAGGGCTTTTTGCAATTGCATCAGTTCTGAAGTGACACTCTTAATTATGACTTTCCTTCATTACTTTTCCATGCTTTGACGGTTGCCATTAGGTATAAATAATCGTCATCTTTCTTTCTCTTTCACGAAACACTTCTATAATTTGATTTTTCCTTAGTAGCTTGCATAAATATGTCTTCATCTGGTCGACCTAAAAAGGTTATCAATGTTGAAACTTTGGCGTCTTCTTCTTCTGCTCCATCTAGGAGCCGGAGAGGTGGTCGATTGAGGAGTTTAGGATCTGTTTCCACTAGAGGTTCTTCATCTCCTTTAGTTTCTCCTTCTTCTAGTAGGTATTTGTTTTCTCCCAGAGGTAGATCCTCTCATTCTGTTTCTAAGAACAATGATGATATTCGTGAACCCAGAGTTGACGAAATCATTCCTGCCGAGATAGTTTTTCAAGAAGTAAATTCTTCCATCGCCGAACAAGCTTCTTCTTTAGATAGTGTAGAGAAATACGCTACCATTGTTACTGTAGGTCATATTCCTGTTGTTCGTAGGGAATGCTCCTGGGAGTCTAACGTTCCCATTCTTGTGCCAAGTAATACCCAAAGAATCACGTCTTACAAGAAGGGTTTTTCTGATGTCTATACTTACCCTTTCACATTAGGATTTCAGCCTCTTGTTGACCCTGTTATCATAGAATTTTGCCATTTTTTCAATATTTGCCTAGGACAGGTTGGTCCCTTAGTATGGCGTGTTGTTGCTTGTCTAAGAGTTTTGGCTTCAAGGGTTTCCGTTCCTTTCACCTTTCATCATCTGATGCATTTGTATTCACCTCCTCTGTTTCGTCAAGGGATTTTTACTCTGGCTGCTCGGAGTAAGAGAGTTTTAGTAACCCCTGATGATGATAAAGACAGAGGTTGGTTCCTGAGATACGTTGTTGTTCCCATTGTTGTTTTAGTGGGTGAAAATAATCTTCCCTTCCCTGAGAAGTGGAACCGTGCAGGTAAGTACTTTGGTTCGCACTTGTCTTCTTTACATAAAGTTATATTATGTTTTTAACACCGCATCTATTTTCCTCTTGTTTTCAGCAACTGTGATTATTGTCGAGAATGTCTCCGATATTCGTAGTTGGGTAGTAAGAATGTTAACTGCTGCTCCTTCCGAGGAAAGATCTTGGAAGTACTTTTCCACAAAGTATAAATGGATTGTCAAGACTCATGGTAAGTAGAGTTTTTCTCTTTTCTTTCCTTATCTGAATTTTGTTTAATTCTTTCTCATTTTTGATAGGGTTTTCTGCCCGCGGGGCATCTTCATCGCTTCCGAAGATGTCGTTATCTCATGCCCAGAATGTCTTAGCTAGTTCTTCAAAAAGAAAGGTTCAAGGTTCTCTCTTTGGAGGAGAATATGAGGATGAAGAAGAGGGTGCTTTAGTGCACCGGGCGAGAAGAAGGCGGATAGTTTCTGACGACGAGTCTACTCCCGCGCCTCTTTCTTCCGTGTTGGCAATCATGCCTTCTTCTTTTCGTGATCAATCCCAATCCCCAACTCGAGATCCTACCGAGCGTTTATTTCATGAAGGTTTTGAAATGGACCCTGACGATGTTCCCCTGGCTACCATCTATCCAGGTTTTGCTGTCGTTCCTGCTCCTCACTCTATGGCTGTTGTTCCTCCTCCCATACCTGTTATTTCTTCAATTTCTTTTCCGTCCGTCTCTATCGAAGTGCTCGTGGCTTCTTTAGCTTCTGGTCCTTCTCTCTTTTCCGCTGTCCCTTCCATCCCTGTTTCCGTGCCTTCTGTTATAGAAGAAGGGTCTTCCAGCAGGGAGATGAGAAGAGTTACAATTGAGGTTCCAGCTGGTGGAAGCCTCTTCAAGAAGACTGGTGAGCCAGAGGTATGAATTAAGCCTTTAATTGGCTCTTAGGAGAGGGCCAAGCTTGATAGCCATGCAACTCTTACTTGGGCCAATGAGGTGGTGCACAACTCCTTAAAGGTATGTTCTTTGGAAGAACTTTTGCACACATGTTGTTCTTTAATTAACAGTTTAACACATTTGATTGTTTTACTATTTTTGCAGAAGCACCTTATTGGTTTGGAGCTTATGAAGAGAGTTTCCAATTATGAAAATGAGTTGAAGGTGTTCCGTGGGCTCGATGATATTAAAGCACAGTACGACAATCTTCGAATAGAGATGGGAGCTTTAGAGGATGAGAGAGATACCTTGAGGGAGCAATTAAAGGTTGTTAAGGCAGAGCTGGCAATGGAGAAAGCTTCTTTCAGCCAGGTCAATAAGGATAAAGATGTTCTTCAATCTTCATTTGCTGAACAATTGTCAAAATCTACGGAGGAAATCCGTCACCTGAAGCACATGTTGGGGGAGGAAGAGGAATATTCTGGTAAACTTGTGCGTAATCTCTCCCAAGTTCAAGAGGATCTTCGTGAAGCTCAAATGAAGGTTCAGACTTTGGAGGAGTCAATTGCATCTCTAAAGGTTGCCTTGGAAGCCACTGAGACTGAGAATGATAATTTGAAGGGCGAGATTCAGGCTTGGTCAAGGGATTATGATGACCTTGAAGAATCAACAGTTGTTGACGTGAGTAGGGCATATATGAGTGCTCGCCATGATACATTGTTGGAAATGAGTCGAGAAGGCTTTGACCTTGATGCTGAGATTGCAAAATCCAGGGAAGCTATGGAGAAGACTCAGCAAGGTTTTGATCTCTCTCCAACTGATGAAGCCCAGGAAGAAGCGGACGATTTTTCAGAAGAAGCTGGTTCTCCTCCTCCTCCTAGAGAATGAAGACTTTTAGTCAACCTTATTTTTTTTCCTTTTTTATTGGATTTGTGTAATTACTCCCAGCTCCATAGGGAGTAAATTTGAAACTTCTAANACTTAGCCGCTTTTATATCAATATTTTTGAGACTTTTTGTTATGAGTTTGAGCCTTACTCTTTACTCAAGTCTATTGCTTTGTGTTGCTTTTGTGAGGTTTCTTCTCGTACCTCTAAGCTTTCTTTGCATAAAGGTGCGTGCTTTACTTTGAACCCTTTTATGATGGGTGTAGTATAAGCTTTTTAGCCTCTGTTTATACGAGGCTTTGTTTATGAATTAGGGCCCTTTTAATGTATTAATGAAGAAGACGTCTCAACTTCATTGAAAATGCAATAGAGTGATAGGAATTTTTCACATG
>ML254670.1:0-26550 GCA_005239495.1 Nicotiana undulata | reverse complement strand
TACACGCATTCATGCTTTCATGGCCCCCGAGTCACAGGTTTGATTCGTGATCGGGGAGAACTTGTATTTTTATTGCCCCTGAGTCACAGGTTTGATTCGTGGTCAGGGAGAATTTCACTTATGTTTTACTTGCCCCTGAGTCAAAGGTTGATTCGTGATCAGGGAGAATTATACTACTATTTTCATCGGCCCCCGAGTCACAGGCATGATTCGTGATCGGGGAGAGTTTTACTTTGCATAGTCAGCACACGAGTCGCAGGTATGATTCGCGATCGTGGGAAGTTTATCATTATCGAGTCAGCACACGAGTCACAGGTATGATTCGCGATCGTGGGAAGTTTATCATTATCGAGTCAGCACACGAGTCACAGGTATGATTCGCGATCGTGGGAAGTTTATCATTATCGAGTCAGCACACGAGTCACAGGTATGATTCGCGATCGTGGGAAGTTTATCATTATCGAGTCAGCACACGAGTCACAGGTATGATTCGCGATCGTGGGAAGTTTATCATTATCGAGTCAGCACACGAGTCACAGGTATGATTCGCGATCGTGGGAAGTTTATCATTATCGAGTCAGCACACGAGTCACAGGTATGATTCGCGATCGTGGGAAGTTTATCATTATCGAGTCAGCACACGAGTCACAGGTATGATTCGCGATCGTGGGAAGTTTATCATTATCGAGTCAGCACACGAGTCACAGGTATGATTCGCGATCGTGGGAAGTTTATCATTATCGAGTCAGCACACGAGTCACAGGTATGATTCGCGATCGTGGGAAGTTTATCATTATCGAGTCAGCACACGAGTCACAGGTATGATTCGCGATCGTGGGAAGTTTATCATTATCGAGTCAGCACACGAGTCACAGGTATGATTCGCGATCGTGGGAAGTTTATCATTATCGAGTCAGCACACGAGTCACAGGTATGATTCGCGATCGTGGGAAGTTTATCATTATCGAGTCAGCACACGAGTCACAGGTATGATTCGCGATCGTGGGAAGTTTATCATTATCGAGTCAGCACACGAGTCACAGGTATGATTCGCGATCGTGGGGAGCTTATCACTATCGAGTCAGCGCACGGGTCGCATGTATGATTCGAGAACGTGTGGAGCTTTATGACCGAGTCAATCCTTATGACCCACCCTTATGACATCGGCCGATAGTCTTGCATTGCATTCATCCGCATTTGCATTGAGTTGGGATCGTACGAGGGTGAGTTGAGAAACAATACAGAGTACTAGTAAGTGAACAATTGTGAATAAAGATAAGTCATTTCGGATAATGAGGAAGAGAACAAGTAATTTAACTATGAATAGTTTACAAAGGAAGACTATGTTTGAGATCAGTTACTGATTGTTGCTTACATGTTCTTATACTTGATGTACTATCTCACATGATTTATTGCTCAGCATGTATTTTATTTCATTATGTACTGGACCTTAGTGAGTATGTATTCTACCTCTCGTCACTACTCTTTACGAGTTTAGACGGGATACTCACTGGGTACATATTTGCTTATATGTACTCATGCTGCACTTTCTTTCTTTTCTGCACTTAACTGTGCAGGTACTGAGGCTGGTCCGTCTGGTCGTCCGCTTGTTGATAGATACTGACCGCGGTGTCGAACCACACGGTGAGCTGTCTTCTTGGCGTTCTCCTAACAGCACCTCTGGAGCCTTCTAGTTTCCTTTTGCTCAGTCTTTTGTTCCAGACTGCGGCCTGTATATTTTGTACATGTATTTTCTACAGTTGTATCTATGTAGCCACCCGTTGACACTGTGACACTAGTCCTGGAACACACTTGTTGTAGTTATCGGGGTTGTATATGTATCGGGCCTAGCTGTAGTTCAGCTTGTTTCTACGGCCTTACCCCATGTTGTTATTGTATTCCGCACTTTCATTGTTATTGTTGTTCGTTGGCTTGCCTAACCCCGCCGTTAGGCGCCATCACGACCTGGACAGGTTTGGGGTCGTGACAACTAGTGTGCATCACAAGAAATCGGGTAAGGGCTCAAATTACCTCGAGGAAAAGGTGTTAGGCACCCCTCGAGGTCCACAACAGTGGGTCCCAACCGAACTTAGCTTATGTGAATTGGTCTAATAAAGAAAGCGAAGGAATTATTTAATAGGGATGGGGGGTCCTAAGTTTTTTAGCCTATAGGATCACCCCGTGCAACATAAATAATACTTCGTAACTCCCCTAAAGACGGGGTGTTACTCATATTATTCAGTGGGTACAGACTATCATCTCCTGCTACCCGATTACTATCTTTGATTTTGTATCTAAAGCGCTCTAATCAATTCTAACTCGTGTCCTATGCGTGCACTACCGGTCCCTTACCTATGGTCCTGGAGGCATTGGGACCTCTATTTTTTGGATGATTCTAGACTTAACCTAGGTTGCTCAAAATTGAAAAATACTAAGCGACATACCAAAATAATTTAGGACTTTCAAATATAAGCAAGTATGTGCTCAAAGTAACCTCCGCATTTAGACAGCAAATGCACGCCAATTGTTTAGCATTGACAGATTTTATTTAATTGCAGAATCCTATAGGCTAGATATCTATGTGATGTTGAATGAACAAGAAGGCAGTCATGTATAAAATCAGTTTCTTAATACGATTATTAGAACCTACCTAAATTTGCCTACTAATTTCAGCATAATATGATTAAGCCTATTAGCATGGTATCTAGGTGTTTTATGCAATAGTAAATAATGGCAAGTCACAAAAACATATCCAAAATTATTTTATTAATCCTATAGGAATGTTTTCTAATGAGGGTAGAAATACAGTGTTTGGACACTCATGAATGACATGCAGAAATTAAATTGGTTCGAACTTATAGGCATGCTTTCTATAATTAATCCAATTTTTGATCCTATAGGCATGATTTCTACAATTTGATCCAAATTTAGATCCTATAGGCATGATTTCTATAATTTGAACAGTTTTAGATCCTATCGGCATGATTTCTACAAGTTGAATAGTTTTAGATCCTATAAACATGATTTCTACAATTTGAACAAAACAGCATGTGAATAGGAATTTGTACACATATTGGATCACGTCATTTTTATAAGCATGGTCTATAACGTACATAACCAAGAAATGAGCCTATGTATATGGCTACTAGCACATAATGACTGAACATAGTAAGGCACCTATAGGCATGATTTCTAGCATACAACTTCAACAACACATTATAGAACCTATAGACAGGATTTCTACCCAATTTTATTACAAATGTAAACTAAGAACCCCTTCCCAATTTTAAAAATACCCCAAAATTGTTATTACAAAAAGTTATTACAGACCAGAGTTAATTGAATAACTTACAGAGTAGTAAGCTATAAAAAGCCTTCAGCAAGCCTAGAACAATATCAGGATGGGCCAGACCCCTTCAATTCAAGCTTCTCCAAAAGCCAGTGCCCATAAAACCACAAAGTAATTGACTCACTTCTGTTTTACAGCATAAGCATACCAAGCCCATTATCTAGTGTATCAGAGTTCCGAATGGCTTCATGAACCCTTGGCAACGCTAACACTAGAGTGAAAAGATCAAAATCAGTTTAAGGGAAAATTATAGACCAAATCTTGGTGTGTCAGAGTTCGCGAGGGGCTCATAGGAGCCCTGAGCAGTGCTCACACCAAGAAGGCAAAGGACAATATTCAAATTAATTTTGTAAAGATTTTGGGGTTGAAACGAATGCAAGGCAGGATTTGGAGTCAGACTTAGGGGTGAAGTCACACAAAGAAACAAAGATAAACATTTTGAAACAAAATAGTTGGACTTTAGCAAGTTTAAAGTTTTAACAAGGGATCGAAACATACTTCACACATACAGTAAAGGATTCAGATTAGGATAAGTTATGAAAACAGCATGCTGGTGATTAGCAAGAATTAATGGCACAATGAGCACATGAGTTAATGGAATGACATACTAACAGATTCGAAAATAAACATAAGAGATACATGCTAAACCAGTTTTAAGGAAAGGTAGTACACATACTTGAATATAGTCTTAAGTATACATAATTAAGCGGGTTCGATCAATTAGTCCATTAAGTTGAACAAGTTTAACACACATAAAGAAAGGAATCTAGTTGCATATTGAACAACTGAAATGGTAGAGAGGTTTTAGTGAATTACTAGTTTGAATGAAATAGAGAAAGGTTAAGCGATGAGACAGTGATCATCAATAACATCAAACAACAATGGAGATTTCTAGCATTGGCTTCCAGCCGGCTAGGAATCAAAATAGAGTATAATAATAGTATAGAGTACAGAGTTTTAGTGAAAGTTGTTTCGAGTTCTTAGTCTTGTTTAAAGGGGAATGAGGGAAGGGGTTTAAATAACCTTAGACTAGGGTGAATAAATATGGAAATAATCAATCAACATATTTAAGGAAAACTCATAACAATACATGAACGCGTATCACAGCAATTAGGGAAACAAGACTGGTCTTGGAATAAGGATTATTAGGTAATAATCAAGGCAAGAACAGATAGACAGAGTTAGTAAAAAATGAAATAATAATCGGAACCCTAATGTCACGACCCATATTTCTAACTCAGGTCGTGATGGCGCCCAACACCGGGGTCAGGCAAGCCAACACTTATATACTAACGGTGTTACCCTATTTTATAAGATGTTCAAATATTTGCCACGTTTTAAGTTATAAATCGTTAGATGAAAAGGGGTAAGCGAGGCAACTTAAATCAATGTAATCCAAAATCATGAGCCAACATTTACAGTTTAGCCAAAAATACCATAAAGTCTACTATGTGTGCCAGAACCTAGTGTCACAAGTCTACAGGCGGCTAGTGGAATATACAAAACTAGACAGAATAATTGTACTACTGTCTGAAGGAAATAGACAGAAATAAACAAAAGACAACTCCATGGTGCTGCTGAGAAACGCCAAGGGGAGCAGCTCACCGTGAAGTCGGGTCCAGAATATGCTCTCAAGATCGCGCTCCGGTCTGATAACCAAATGCACCAGTCTCAGAACCTGTACAATTAAGTACATAAGCGTAGCATAAGTACATATAAACGAATATGTACCTAGTGAGTATCCCGTCTAAGCTTGAAGAAGTAGTGACGAGAGGTAGACGTGATACTTACTAGGGTCAATAACAAATAATGTGATTAATAAATCTAGATAGGAATAGTAGTCACGGAAATCACTAAGGCATGAAGTATCAATTATATAAAACTGCAATTTATTCTCATGATTCAAATAGAAATTATCACAAAAGTCCCAAGTTCCCCTTCCACATGAAGCAATTTATTTAATAATAAACAAGACTCTCACCGAAGCGACGCAAAAATAAATGTGCACTGCCGAGGGTCGAATGGGTCGAACCATAGATGCATCTATTACCCCGCTCGCGAATCGAACATGCGACGCAATTGACATAATGATAGGCTAGCCCGCTCACGAATCATACATGTGACGCGGGTTCTCGTATACATACACATAATTTATCAGGAATTTAGTAGTTTAACAGAGATTATACTTGGAGTCAAGAACTCAAACAAGCAAAGTTTTTGAACATAACTTCCTAATATTCTCATGAGAAATCAAGGATAATAAGAAACTCATATACAAGTAGGAATACATGCAACACACAAAAGAGCATGCTTGTGTGCCCTAAAAACTACCCGACATAACATAGTAGTAGCTACGCCCGGACTCTCGTCACCTCGTACGTGTGTAGCCCCCGCAAATAAGGACATTTCAACCATTTAAAATCACCTATGGGGACAATTCCCTCTTACAAGGTTGGAAAGGAGACTCACCTCGTGTCGAATCTACTTCTCGGACCAAGAACGCGCAGAAAACTCCGAACTCTACACCCGAGGACTCGAAACTAGCCAAATGTTATACAAATATATCAATTCATGCTCAAAATATTGAAATTCTCCTACTTATTTAGTAAATTCATCATTCTTGAAGAAATCCCAAAATTTACTCCCAGGCCCGCACACTCGGATTCAAAAAATTCTCGAAGGAAACACTCACCCATAGCCTAAGGATAATTAATATATGATTTCATGGTAGATAAGTGGGGGAAATTATCTAAAATTCATCAAGCCCTAGGTTTCTACCCTAACCCTTTATTTACACTAATTAGGGTGTTAATCTACCTGAGAATTGATGTATTAAACCAACATTGAAGTGGAAATTACTTACCTCTTAGTAGCTAGGTCGTTTTGCTCTCTCTCAAGCTCCCAAAATCGCCAATGGAGGAAGAAATAGAGTGAAAAATGGTTAAGTCCCGTGTTTAAATAAATCACTTCCATCAGTAATTTCACACATGTGAAAGTGGCCAAGAAGTCCTGGGATCGCACTTGCATAGGGAGGCCCGCACCTGCGGCTCCGCACCTGCGATAATGGACCTTCTCCCCGGGGGCCGCACCTGCGAGGCCTGGACCGCAGGAGCGGTCTCGCACCTACGACTGGGCAACCGCACCTGCGATCACACCAGTTTAGGTTCACCAACAGTTAAGGCTGCTGGTATTTTGCCTCATTTGGTACTCGGGAGGCACCTGGGCCCACCCGAGCTCCCGTCCAAATATACCAACAACTCCTAAATCATATTACGGACTCGCTCGAGCCTTCGGAACACCCGAAACAACGCTAAAACTCAAAATCACCCCTCAGAACCCCTTAGATTCAAACTTAAGAACTTTAAGTTCTTGAATTCGGTTTCAATGCGCCGAACCGACCTAACTACTCGGAATGACACCAAATTTTGCAAGCAAGCCATAAATGACATAACGGAACTATTCCCGGTCTCAAAATTCCATTGGGACCTCGATAACACAAAAACACATTCCAAACCAAATTATGAACTTAAGCAAACTCCACTTTTGCTATTTGGCGTCGAAACGCTCCCGACTCATCCAAAACCCATTTCGGACATACATTCAAGTCCGAAATCATCATATGAAGCTAACTGAACTGTCAAAACTCGATTCCGAGGTCGTTTACTAAAAATGCTGACTGAAGTCAAACTTGGCCTTAAAGGCCAACCTTAAGGAACCAAGTGTTCCTATACCACTCTAAACACTTCCGAATCCCGAACCACCCATCCCCGCAAGTTATAAATAACAATAAGCTGTTGTGGGAAGTTTCACTTAGGGAAACGGGGTCTGATAACGCAAAACGACTGGTCGGGTTGTTACATTCTCCACCTCTTAAACAAACGTTCGTCCTCAAGCGGGTCTAGAATCATACCTGTAGTGCTGAATAAGTGTGGATATCTTCTTCGCATGTCCTCCTCGGACTCCCAAGTCGCCTCCTTGACTGGTTGGCCCCTCCACTGGACCTTTACAGCAAAAACTCTCTTGGATCTCAACTAGCGATGGATACATGAAATACCGAATGAACCCCTGATAGACTAGAAGGTAAGGCAAGCTGATAAGCAACCTCTCCAACTCGCCTACTACCTCGAAAGTACCTATAAACCTCGGGCTCAGCTTGCCCTTCTTCCCGAACCTCATAATACCCTTCATCGGCGAGACCTTCAGCAGAACCTTGTCTCTCTCCATAAATGACACATCACGTGCCCTCTGATCCGCGTAACTCTTCTATCTGGACTGTGCTGTGCAGAGCCTCTCCTGATTCAACTTCACCATCTCCAGAGCATCCCTCACCAGGTCTGTGCCATATAACTTAGCCTCGCCAGGCTCAAACCGCCCGATAGGATAACGACATCGCCGACCATACAAAGCCTCAAATAGAGGCATCTCGATGATGGACGGATAACTATTATTGTAAGCAAACTCGGCAAAAGTCAAGATCTGGTCCCACTGACCTCCAAAGTCAATCACACATGCCCTGAGCATGTCCTCCAATATCTAAACTGTATGCTCCGACTCGCCATCAGTCTGAGGGTGAAATGCTGTACCGAGGTCTATCTGGGTGCCTAACCAACTATGCAATGCTCTCCAGAAGTGCAAGGTGAAATGGGACCTCGATCTGATATAATGGACACCGGCACACCGTGCAACCGGACTATCTCCCGAATGTAGTTCTAGGCTAGCCTCTCAGAAGTATAAGTAGTAGCCACTGGAATGAAATGTGTCGATTTGGTCAATCTATCCACAATGACCCAAACCACGTCAACCTTCCGCAAAGTCCGAGTCAACCCAACCACGAAGTCCATAGTGATGCGCTCCCACTTCCACTCAGGAATGGGCATCTGCTGAAGTAGTCCTACTGGCCTCTGGTGCTCATATTTAACCTGCTGGCAGTTAAGACACCTAGCCACATACTCCATAATGTTCTTCTTCATCCGCCTCCACCAGAAATGCTGCTTCAAATCGCGATATATCTTCGTAGCACTAGGATGAACAGAATATAGAGAACTGTGTGCCTTCTCTAGAATCCTCTCTCTAAGGCCATCGAGATTAGAAACACATAAATGGCTCTGAAGTCTCAGAACACCATCCTCGCCAATAGTAACCTCCTTGGCACCACCCTGAATCACTGTCTCCCTAAGCTCTGCTAAGCAGAGATCATCAAACTCTCGAGCCTTAATATCTCCCAATAACGAAGACTGAGCAACCACATGTGCTAAAACTCGACGAGGCTCTGAAAGGTCCTATCTCACCAGGAGATTAGCCAAGGACTGAATGTCCAAGGCTAGAGGTCTCTCCTCCGCCGTAATGTAAGCCAAGCTACCCATACTCTCTACCTTCCTGCTCAAAGCATCTGCTACCACATTTGCCATGCCCGAATGATAAAGAATGGTGATGTCATAATCCTTCAGCAACTCAAGCCACTTGCGCTGCCTCAAATTAAGATCCCTCTTCTTGAACAAGTGTTGTAAGTTGTAGTGATCCGTATAAACCTCATAGGACACCCCATACAAATAGTGCCTCCAAATCTTAAGAGCATAACAATCGCCGACAACTCTAAATCGTCACACGGTAGTTCTTCTCATGAACCTTCAGCTGGCGTGAAGCATAAGCAATAACACTTCCTTCTTGCATCAACACACATCCCAAACCAACGCGTGAAGCGTCATAATACACAATATACATCCCAGAACCGGAAGGCAATGTCAGAACTGGTGCTGAGGTCAATGTTGTCTTGAGCTTCTGAAAGCTCGCCTCACACTCGTCAGACCATCGAAACGGGGAATTATTCTGAGTCAATCTAGTAAAAGGAGTTGCAATACAAGAGAACCCCTCCACAAATCGGCGATAATAGCTTGCAAGGCCCAAAAAGCTCCTGATCTCTATAGTTGAAGTAGGACGCGGCCAACTCTGAACTGCCTCAATCTTCTTAGGATCAACTTTGATACCCTCTCCGGATACCACATGTCCCAAGAATGTAACGGAACCCAACCAAAACTCACACTTGGAGAACATACCATATAACTTATGTTCTCGCAATGTCTGGAGCACAACTCTCAAATGTTGCTCGTGATCCCCCAGGCTACGTGAGTAAATCAAGTTGTCATCAATGAAGACAATGACAAAGGAATCAATATACGGCCTGAACACCCTATTCATCAAGTCCATGAATAATGTTGGGGCATTAGTCAAGCCAAACGACATCACCAGGAACTCATAGTGGCCATATCTCGTACAGAAGGTAGTCTTCGGAACCTCTGAGGCCCGAATCTTCAACTGATGATATCCCGATCTCAAATCAATCTTAGAAAACACCCTAGCACCCTGCAACTTGTCAAATAAATCATCGATGCACGATAAATTATAATTGTTCTTAATGGTAACTTTGTTCAACTGGCGGTAATCGATACACATCCGCATAGACCCATCCTTATTTTGCACAAATAGGAATAGAGCACCCCACGGCGACACACTCGGTCTGATGAACCCCTTAGCCAACAACTCCTCAAGCTGCTCCTTCAACTCTTTCGGATCCATACGGTACGGGGGAATGGAAATAGGCTGAGTGCCTGGAGCTACATCAATGCAGAAATCAATATCACGATCCGGAGGCATGCCCGTAAGGTCTGAAGGAAAGACATCAAGGGATTCCATATGTGGTTGGAATCGAAGAAGGGTTAGGGGTGATTAAGGTGACGGCGCCTAGGATTTCAGAGGAGAGGAGAGGAGAAAGTTTAAGGGCGTCCGTTTAGAGATTATGAGGGGTTAGGGATGGGGGACTAATGTTTAAAGGGGTAGGTTGAATGTGGTATGTTGATCTTAGAGATCAACGACCAGGATTTAAAGAGGGGTTGGGTCAGATTGGTTAAATGGGTCGCGACCGGTTTGGGTTGGGGATATTGGGTTAGTGTATTGGGCTAGGAATTTAGGTATTGGGCGGGAGTTGGTACGAAAATAGGCTATTAGTTAAATATCCCCTATTAATTAACAAATAATTTGTAAAAATAATAAATAAATGAATAAAAATATCATGTGTGCATAAAAACAAATAAAACATCTATCTAACATTATAAAAGTATAAAAAGATTATTTTGGCATAAATAAAGTAATTATAAATACATATAGGCTATTTATTGCAAATGTGCAATTTTAGCCTTTAAAATGCAAGTTCAATTATAACAAATGCACCAAAATGTTTAAAACCTAATATGGATGTAAATGATGAAGCTAGATGATAAAATCATCATGAAATAAATTGTGATGCAATTAATGAGTATTTATATAACAAAATGTAGGAATAAATTGGTTTAAAAACCTTTGAAAATTATAGAAAATTATGAAAAATACTTGTATGTGTTTATAAATCAAATGATGATGCATATATGCTATTTTGAAAGTATATGTGTATAATTTAAAAATATGAGGGAAAAACTGGGTATCAACGCACCTCACAAACGATAAAATGTAATCCATATTCCTATAATTAGCATAGTCTCGAAGGGCTACTCTGGCAGATACCGAGGCGACTGGTGGTGGAATGACCTGGTCTAGGGTAAAGTGGAAGCAAAGAAAGAAGCATACTTTAAGTTAATGGAGAGCATCGACGAGGAACAAATGAGGGTAAATAGAGAAATATATAAGGAAGCTAGGAGGGAGGCAAAATTAGGGGTCAAGGACGTTAAGACTGTTGTGTCTGGTTAGTTGTATGAGGAACTAGGGGCCAAAGGTGAGGACAAAAAGTTATTTCGGCTGGCCAGAGTGAGATAAAGGAAGGCTCGTGACATAGATCATGTTAGGTGCATCAAATAAGATGAAGGTCGTGTATTGATGGAGGAGGCCCAAATTAAGCAAAAATGGCAATCGTACTTTCATAAGCTATTGAATGAAGAGGGGGATAGAAACATCGTGTTAGGAGAATTGGGGCAGTCCGAGAGTCACCAAGACTTTAGGTATTATTTGCGTACTAAGGTTGATGAGGTCCTAGGAGAGATGTGTAAGATGAGTCGGGGCAAAGTGATCGGACAAGACGATATCCCAATAGAATTTTTGAGGTATGTCGGTAGAGCAGGCTTGGAGTGGCTGACTAGGCTGTTTATGTAAGGTCCCAAAAAATTTTGCTAAGCAATTTAGGATTTCGGGGTGCCCGGTCGGCTAATTATAATATTTTATGTGCTATAATTGTGATGGAAATGTATTGGATGTGGTAAATAAGTGTATATGTCATATAATAAGTAATGTGGGGCCCAAGGGGAGGCCTAAGTCTAAGCCAAATGGGAAAGTTTCATAATAGGCTTAAATTCCAAATGTGTTTGCACAAGTCCACACTTTGAACGCGCATATCTAAATATATATAAGGTTCTATGTGATAAACAACCTATCAAATGGAAGGTCATTGAGTCTAGTTTCCAACCCTTCAAACCGTTCGTCCTTTAGACATTGCTACACAAAGTTATGATAAAATTACCAAAGGCTGAAAAAATGCGATCATGTGTCAAATCTGCGATCGCAAAATCAATATGTGGTCCGCATAATTGATCTACGACCGAAAATCTGGTCGCAAACTGGGCTAGTGTAGCCCAGTTTTGGGCACCTATTTCGCGATGCATTTTGCAGCCCACATTCTTGTTTTGCAGTCCATTATGCGACCGCAGACCCAACTTTGGAGGATTATATTTCCTATTTTTATAAACCCGGCCCCATTTTGATAAATAGGTTTAGGGGCTTCATTTGTGGTCATTTTCTATTAATTTTAGAGAGGGTTGAGAGCATATAGAGAGAGAAATAAGGGGCCGAGCTTCATAATCACCCCAGTCTAGCTCAAGCCTTCAAGAATCAAGGAAGATAACCACTAGATTGTATTACATCCGGGTAAGTCCTACTTCCATGATTTCATGCAAGAGGTTAAGGATTCAATTATGTTGTGAGGGTTAGAAATAGGACATGCATGTGGGACTCAGTTTTAGTATGTGATATTAAAGAACTAATTTGGGTAGTTCATGTTAAAATTGGTTGAGGGAAGAAGGAATTGCCATTTTTAAACCTTGTAGTCTACTTCACATGTTAGGTGTTTGATGAAATTCCTAAGAGAGTTACACCATGGGTAATCTTCCTAATTATTAATCTATTTCCGCTATCTCCTTATAGATTGTTATTGCTAGAGGTGTTGGTGTATTGTAGAAATTTAAGGAAAAGCCCTTTTGAGGTATGTATGGCTAACTCTAATCTTCATAGAATGAACTTATTGGTGTTCAAATACCGGGTATGAATTCCTTGTTTGATTCTCTGAAGAATTGATGGTTTCAATGTGTTAATTTGGGAAAATCTTGTTTCCATATTGTTCTAAGTTGCTACCATGTCACTATGCTACTTGAAAATGTAAATTATGATTATCGTGCACTTTTCTTTATTATGTGTACGTATCCTTATATGTTGGTTCTAGTTGATATGAAGGATGATTATATGAAACGGTTACAGAGAGGAATGTAACACAAATGGTTGGATATGTCCAAGTTCCAAGAACTGTATAATAAATGATGGAAAAGGAATGTGAACTGTATAATTAAATTGATATGGTTATGTCCCAAAGTGAGATGTCTTAGTCGATCAGGCCGAGATCGGACCACATATTGTACACATGGTGGTAATTGCATCGAAAGTATGATATTGGTAATGTCTCAATTTGTCGAGTGAGGTGGCTTAGTCAGTCGGGCCGAGATCGGACTCCGTGTGAAAACGACATGGTGGTAATATGAATTATGATGCTGATGATGTCTCACTTGGGATGTCTTAGCCGGTCAAGCTGAGACCTGACTCCGTGTGAAAACGACAAGGTGGTATTATAAAATTGTGGCACTTGGCTTTAAAGGACCACTATTCAAAAGATGGAATAATGGATTAAGAACCATGGTGACTCTCTTTTGTGTTCCTCATATTTCTGTGAAATGTTATCTAATGCCTCTACTTGCATTATTACATGTTTGTTGTTTGTTCTATCTAGAGTATAGTTCGTTCATACATACTATTACTATTCAATGGTACTAACGTCCCTTTTGACGGGGGCACTACATCTTCTTATGGATGTAGGTGGCTCTGTAGCTGGTAGAGCTGATCACAGGTAGTGGTTCCTTCTCTTTCTCTCCACATCAGTCTTGGTGAGCCCCATTTCCTTCCGTGTTTATGTATAGAATATGTCACATTTCTTTTGATTATGTTGTTACTCTTTGAGGTATAGCCGGAGCCTCGTCGCCGGCAGGGTCACTTTGTCTTTTCCATCTTTAGAGGCTCCTTAGACATATTGTGGGTGGTGTCGGGTACTAAAAATTTAAACTAGAAATGTTGTTATGTGGAAGAATGTTCCCTTCGTATTTATTAATTGTAATACTCTCGATATTATGGTTGAAACTGCTAATGAAAACAAAAATGGAAGTTTATCAAAATATTAAAAAGTATGATTGATAGAATTTATCTCTTAAGTATTCATAAATTAGCTTGGGTAGAATGAAACCTAACAGGCTTGCTCAATCGGGTTTACTCGGTTGAGCGCCGGTCGTGCTCCCTGGTTTTGGGGCATGACAAACTTGGTATCAGAGCCTAAGGTTTTAAAGTGTCCAAGGATATCTTAGAGCCATATCTAGTAGAGCCCTTCTTATCGATGTGTAGTCGACCACATCTATAATTAGGGGGCTACTTGGATATTTGGGAATTTCACCCTTCTTTGATACTCCACTCATGCGTTAGGGATCAAGATAGGGATTTAGTTTCCTCTCCAGTCTTATTCTCAATATGAGTAATCTTGATTCCGCAAGTTTAAAGCCACAAGGAGGGGATGATCCCACCATTGATTCTGAAGATGGTTGCCCAAAGACTTGTTAGGAGAATATATTGAGCCGTGGAGGTATTGGTACCTATCCCTAAGGGGAGTACCCCTGTCCCTATTAATGTCACTGCACCACCATATCATGTAATATATCAGTATGTTACCAGCGTACGTTAGGAATGTGGAGTCGAGGGGCATCGGTTAAGTTATTGCCCTATCAACCAAAAGTCACCAAGTAAGTCACTCCTTAGCACAACAAATGTACTCTTGTTGTATATGTACATCCATATTGAAGAGTTTTCATAGACATGGTCTTAATAAATGTTGAGTCACAAAACATTGCATGCACCTACTCTTTGAACGAGATCCACTATTTCGTGAATCCACTCCACCGCAAATTTTCTTATATGAAATCTCTTATGACATCGAGCTCTATAATCATGTCCTTGAATTAAGTTGTAACTATAGAATTACTACTTCCGGTGCGCCTTTCTAAACTCTCAAAAAGGGACTATACTCGAAAAACTTCTTACCGAATGAATGGATGGACAATTCTAATATTTAAGCGTAAAAATAAAAAAATATTGTCTCTCGACCCTTTATTCTTCTCTATTCAAAACCAAATGCCATTTTCTTCAAGTTTTCGCTTCAGTCTGAATGTTGACATAGTATCATAGTGAAGATCTGGCCTTGTTTTATCATCATCTTTAGTCTGGAAATGCCCTCACTCTGCTTTGTTGAGACTTTCATTTTAACCTAGTGATTGGAGTCGGCAAGATTTTCATTATCTTGGCGAGCTCTCGCTCTTCTCTTGTAAGTTATTTTCTGGATTTGGTCTGCTCAATTACTTTTGGTGACATTGCTAAATCTCCATCGGAGCTAGGGTTTTTCGAGCCTCTATTTTTGTAGATGGATCATGCTATTTATTCTTCTGTTCATCCTATTCGTGGAGGTTATCCTTCTACCGGTTGTAAGGAAGATTAGTACTTTTGCTCCTCTTTTGATTTGCATGATACTTGTTTGAGTGTCTCTATCTGTTAATTGCTCTATTTTGGTACGAATCCAACTGATTTTAATGTTAGTAGTGGCTCCACTAGCCGTGAGGCTTTTGCGTTTACTCCTATAAACCTCGAGTCCTCTTTCTGTTAATTCATCTACATACCCGGCCTTCCCCTAATTGTTGTCCCATTTCTCAGTTCCAATTTCGGTGTATGATGAAAGAGCATAATTGTGTCCTTGGCATCTACAAAAAAAAATTCATTTATCAATGGTAATCCACCCAAATCCTTTGCCAATCCTGTTGAATCCAGACAATGGGATAGATGTAATAATACCTTTATTTTCTGGTTAACTA
The DNA here is from genome assembly GCA_005239495.1 of Nicotiana undulata. Lineage (NCBI taxonomy): Eukaryota > Viridiplantae > Streptophyta > Magnoliopsida > Solanales > Solanaceae > Nicotiana > Nicotiana undulata. The sequence continues at coordinate 10,995 of ML254670.1, read as the reverse complement.
GTTCTCGGTCTTCTGATATTACTGGGATTTTTAGTATTCTAACATAACTAAACAAGGATATATAATTATAGGTGGCAGAGGCAAGTCAATCCATCCTCTCACTTTAGCTACGAATCTGCTTCATTCAATATCAGCTATACTATTACTTCTTAATTCTATTCCCCTTAGAAGCACTATCTTTAAAGGTTGAACTCTGAACCAGAAAGAGTAGCCCTAATTTGAAAATACTTCAAGATATCTGGTTTTTAGATTAATAAATGCCACAAATTACATGGGTTCCCACCCCACTTCAAGTTCATCAAGGTTTGATAGCATGCCGCAATTGCTGAGATTGAATGATCTCCCTTTTGATAATTGATTATCTACGCATGTGCTAGTCCAACGATCCGCTTACCAGTCTAACTCTCACCATTTGCTTTTGGGTTAACCAAGGAGCAATACACCTAGTAGCACATTCTTATGTCAAAGACTTTCTCTCAGTCAAGTCTTATAGCATCTCCCAATTTGGCTGGTAATAGCTGGTTGTGTAGAAGTGTGTTGTAGTGCTTCATTTTAAAGTAGAGTTGCTCAACATGATTCGATTTTTGAGTTCTGGAGCTATACATCATGTGACTACATACAGAGATCTTCATTCAAAAATTTAGCTTCTCATAATCCCTTATATTAACACCCTTCCTAGTTGTTACAATGTAAAGGTTACTTCCATAGCCTCTCTCACTTTCTTTTCATTTAGCTTGCATCATGTATCGTTTCTCCGTATTTTTCAATACGATCTTATCTCAATTTCTCGACTGGCTATTCAACTATATGATTCGACTCGATTCACCACACTTTCATGTACTCTACAAGCCCCCCTTTTGTTTTCTAATAAGGACACTGGATGTGGGTAAATTCCCCTTTACTAATATTACTACAGGCATCTAATGTCTTCAACTCGGTTTAAGCTTGTTGGTCCCAAATGGTGCTCATTAGTTTTGCTGCCCTACTATCCCCTTCATCTGATAACCCTCATTGTAAAACTCATTTTATGTTTTATGGCATCAAAGAGGAAGTCTTATAGCATCAAGGATGGGGACATATTCCATTAGTTAGAATAAATAAATATTGTTAGTATTCCTTGTACATGTTCTTCTAAACAATCATTTACCTCCTCTGATGCCCCTGTGACTAGATCACCTAGGTTACGTCTCCCCGATAAATGCATAAAGACGTCTCATTCTTTCAACTTATTCATTTGGACACTTTGAGGCCTTAACCTACCTAACGCGAAATGGGTTTAAGTACTCTCTCGCTATTGTTGACGATTTTTCTAGGGCTATGTCGGATTGTCTCATGGGTTCCAAAAGTAATGATTTTCCTTAGGTTCAAGATTATATTTTCATGATTTCAAACCAAAGTGCGTCCCCTTTTCAAAAGTCTTAAATGGGTCGAATTTGATGAGCTTATGTGGCTTTCTACTCACTTGGCTTCTAGGATTATTGACAACGTCATTGTCTTGTGCGGGGAGTTTTGCTATCCGTGGCATTCCACCTCATTAGGGAGGATGGGAGTTTCAATTGTCTTTCTTCCCGAAGCGTTATGTCAACCATTAGAACCCCTCTAACAAATACATGATTTCACCCCTATGGTAGGATGTCCTAGTTGTATGGTATCACCCATAAGAGGGTTGAGATTAGACGCTTCCAAATTTTTGGCACACACCATAAGCACATTAATTTGGAAGACCAGTAGTCGTACCTCTAATCATCCTTTACAAGACCAGTTGTCAACAAGGGTTATATTGTTCGAATTATGGTAATTTCATAAGTGGATGACTTCTTTTATATGCTCATGCGCTTGTGGCATAGAGTTCTTGTGTCGCTTATTGTTAGGAGTAAAATCAAATTTCATGTATTTCTTTTGTGGCCTCGATCACACCCATGTTGCAAGAGTCTTACCATTTGAGCTCAACTACTTACCTTACACTGAGGGACACAACCGATGTGTCATACTTGACCACTTCTTTCAAATCTCAAGATCACGTATATGGTATCCACCTCATCTAAGAATACTAGTTACCCATATGCTTCATTTATCTGATAATTGATGTCATCACCAGGATTAAACCATGTAAGCATCGTTAGTAGATATCCTAGTGTATCTTAGTATATAACCTCATGAAATACTCTGCTCAGCACATTAATGGGTTCCTGAATAATTCCAGCCCAATCTTGAACTTCGTTGTTCCTCATAGTATTATACCTATTTGGTATTGAAGGTTCAAACGTGTAAAAACGGAAGAATCACCCTGTGATCACATATATTCGATAAGTAATTTTATGGTCAATTTATGATAGCACATCTTAGAGTAATCGTGAAGGTCACCACAGGTTTAGTTTGGGTGTTCGCGTAGAGATTTAGAATTCAGAATGGTGAACGGCTTATTCTCAATATTTTCCCCTGAAGATGTTATGTAACTTGATAATAAAGGGTACATAAGTGCATTTCTCACTAGGCTGCACTACGAGTATGATGTTTCCCCGTAGTTGTTCGTCATGTATTTTGTGTTTTCATATGTCTATGTCTAAGAAGGTAGTTGGAGATCCTTTGTGTATCATCCCGGTGGAAATTATTGAAGGTGAAGTTAATGGATAGTTATCTTATACGAGATATCTAGTTGTCATCCTTGTTAGATAAGTTTGGGGGTTGGGATTTGTTTCTGTGAATGTGCTATGGAAAAGCCTGTAAGTCGAGGAGGCCAACTTGAAGGCCGAAAGTGTCGTGGAAAGGAAACATTTTTTTCTAGATTGTATAACAATTAGTTTTGATTTGAATGGTACCTTATAGATGTTATGATTTAGAAATGTGCAACCCATGTTCAGGTATCATTATTATAATATAGTGCTTGTAATGTTGAGATTAGTGTTATGGATATATACAGTGTGGTGCTTTTTCAAGTTATTGATGAGTTTTTAGGATGGTTTTGGTGGTTCTCTGGCAGGTGGATAGGCCTAGTTACAAAGGAGATGCTGCCGAAATTTTTGAAAAGTATAGGAGTTAGTCAAAATTTAGGAACTTGAGGTAGGATAGAAAAGAGATATGTTATGTTAGGTGTTTGGGGGAGGCTCTACCTCTCATTCTAGGACGAATGTTTCTAAGCGAGGGAGAATGTAAGGCCCCGAAAACTTTTGCTAAGCAATTTAGGATTTTGGGTGCCAGGTAGACTAATTATACTATTTTATGTGTTATAACTGTGATGCAAATAAATTGTATGTGGTAAATAAGTGTATATGTCATATAATAAGTAATGTGGGGTCAAAGGGGAGGCCTAAGTGTAAGACAAATGGGAAAGTTTCATAATAGGCTTAAATTCCTAATGTGTTTGCACAAGCCCACACTTTAAACAAGCATATATAAATATATATAAGGTTTTATGAGATGAACAACCTATAAAATGAAAGGACTTTGAGTCTAGTTTCCAACTTTTCAAATTGTTCGTCATTTGGACATTTCTACACAAAGGCTGAAAAAATGCGATCCTGTGTCAAATCTGCGATCGCAAAATCAATGTGCGGTCCGCATAATTGATCTGCGACCACAAATCTGGTCGCAAACTGGGCCAGTGTAGCCCAGTTTTGGGCACCTATTTCGTGATGCATTTTGCGGCCCACATTCTTGTTTTGCGGTCCATTATGCGACCGCAGACCCAACTTTGGAGGATTATATTTCCTATTTTTATAACCCGGCCCCATTTGATAAATAGGTTTAGGGATTCATTTGGGATCATTTTCTATTAATTTTAGAGAGGGTTGAGAGCATATAGAGAGAGAAAGAAGGGGCCGAGCTTCATAATCACCCAAGTCTAGCTCAAGCCTTCAAGAATCAAGGAAGATAACCACTAGATTGTATTACATCCGGGTAAGTCCTACTTCCATGATTTCATGCAAGAGGTTAAGGATTCAATTATGTTGTGAGGGTTATCCTTCTACCGGTTGTAAGGAAGATTAGTACTTTCGCTCCCCTTTTGATTTGCATGATATTTGTTTGAGTGTCTCTATCTACTAATTGCTCTATTTTGCTACGAATCCAACTGATTTTAATGTTAGTAGTGGCTCCACAAGCCGTGAGGATTTTGCGTTTACTCCTATAAACCTCGAGTCCTCTTTCTGTTAATTCCTCTAACATACCCGGCCTTCCCGTAGTTGTTGTCCCATGTATCAGTTCCAATTTTGGTGGCTGAAGGAAGAGCGTAATTGTGTCCTTGGCATCTAGAAAAAAAATTCTTTTATCATTGGTAATCCACCCAAATCCTTTGCCAATCCCGCTGAATACAGACAATGGGATAGATGTAACAATACCTTAATTTTGTGGTTAACTAGTTCTCGGTCTTCTGATATAGAATTATAGGTGGCAGAGGCAGGTCAATCCATCCTCTCACTTTAGCTACGAATCTGCTTCATTCAATAAGTAAAGACCCATAAAATTTCATGTCTAAAAACGATGCCCGGGTAGGTTCCCATATTGTTATAGCTGTAGAAATTCTTAAAAGCGGACCTTTTTGAAGTAAAAAGTACCCCGGGACTTAAAAGATAAAATTTTCCCGAATTGCGCGGATCTGCGGTCCACTACGTGATCGCAGATCGGGTATGCGGACCGCATAGTGGTTGCATACCTGGACAGCCTGTTGTCCAGTTTGAGGACAACTATGCGGCCCAAAGATGCGATCGCATTTTGAGAAAGCGGGCCGCATAGTTGTCGCATTCTTGCACCTTTATTTTTTTTGTGGACTGCTTAGTGGTTGCATACATGGGAAGCATGTTTTCTCTTTTTCCCCAGTTGAGGGCCATCTATGCGATAGGAATGCGGACCGCATAGCAGGAATGCGATCGCATTCCTGACCGCATTTCCTGCTTCGAGGCTTCTAATTTCTGATTTTAAAACCCGACCCCTAGTTTAATAAAACATCCATCCCATTCATTTTTAACACCTATCTGACTAAAATAGAGAGAAGGGAGAGTGGGTTTAGTGAGAGAAAGTCTTCTTCTTCATCAAATTGGTCCATTATCTCTACTCAGGCCCGGAATTTATCGAGTAATCTTCATCTTCTTCACTATAAGAGGTAAGTCTTCACCCTTTTTGCCCAAACTCTCAGATTTTTGTTAAGAATAAAACACACATAGATTGGTTCTTGATAATGAAAGTCGGGACCTTGCATGCATGTGAATAATCTTCCATAACCTAGTAAAGGGAACCAAGTTAGAGTAATCTTTCACTAAAAAGGGTTTAGTTAATCTAAGGGATCAAATAGCGTTTGATAAAATGTCCAAATGAATTCAAGATTCCTAATTCTAAGGTAAATGTGTCGCATTGTGAACTAGATTGACAGTGCTAGACGGTTCGATTAATTGTGATAGAAATTAAAGGGAATTTTGACTCGAGGTATGTATGGCTAACTTTAATCTTCGTAGAGTCACCTTGTTGGTGTCTGAGCATTCGGTATGAGTTTCTTGCTTGAGCATATGTGAATTGGTTGTTCTAATGTATTGAGGCGTAAGATTCTATTCTCTGATCGTTTTAGTTGATCACCATACTACCATGCTACTTGAAATTGTGAAAGGTGATTTCTTTGTGATTACTCTATCATGTGTAAGGTTCGTTAAATGCTAGAATATGTTGGTATGAAAGAATGATAACGAACCCAAATATGTGAATGTATCTAAGTGCTAAGGCTGTGTAGCAAGTGATGAAAAAGAGTTGTGGATTGATTTAATTGAACTAAATGACTATGGCAATATCGTATATGACTCGTTGTTTGGAAAGGATTTTTGTGGCTTTGATTTCATATGGATTGTTGGTTGTAATGAATTTATATTCTTGTTGATGAAAATCCATGTGATTGAATTGTGGGTTGTTATTGTTGCTATGAAATGTGATTGTACGGTGGGATCGGGTTGCGCACCGCAACAGGAGTAATAAGGGTGATATGTGAGAAGTAATAAGGGTGGAATGTGATTGTACGGTGGGATCGAGTTGCGCGCCGCAACAGAATGTAATAAGGCTAAAATGTGATTGTACGGTAGGATTGGGTTGCGCGCCGCAACAGAATGTAAAAAGGATGAAAGGTGATTGTCCGGTGGGATCGGGTTGTGCGCCGCAACAGGAATAAATAAGGGTGGATTTTTGAGAAGGAATAAGGGTGGAATATAATTATGTTGAAATAAGAATCTGTGAATTTCTCTATTGTGTTTGTTTCTGTATCTCTGTGCAGTAATTGTTTGGTTTCTCTAACTGTCTCCTATCTGTGCACTGTTTTATTCTACTTATAGTGAAGTTTGTTTATACATACTAGTACTATTCAATGGTACTAACTTCCCTTTTGCCGGGGGCGCTACATCTTTTATATAGATGTAGGTGGTTCTATAGCAGGTAGCTCCGTCCGCCGTTAGTGGTGCCTCCTCTTCATCTCTTCAGCAGTTTTGGTGAGCCCCATTTCCATCGGGGTCGTATGTGGACTATATCACTCTTTTTTGCTTATGTTGTAAAAGGTATAGCCGGGGCCTTGTTGCCAGCAGGTTATGTAAAACTCCTAGTATTCTTAGAGGCTCCGTAGACACTGCGTGGGTTGTATATATGTATTTTGGGCAGTAGCTGTGTTCGGTCGAAATCGTGGTCCGTATTGAAAAAGTTGTATGTATTATATATGTTTTTGGATTATCAAATGTTGAAGTTAAAAGATGAAATGACCTTATGTTGTAAATCGTACTTTGAACTTAAAATGGCTAATTCATATGGAATAATGTATATTGTAGACACGGGGCAACGCATTGGGTAGGAAAGGCAAACCAGGTCCGCCTGACCGGGATCATTCGGTTAGGCGCCGGTCTCGTCCTTCAGTTTTGGGGCATGACACAATATCAGCTATACTATCCCTTCTCAATCCTATTCCCCTTAGAAGCACTATCCTTAAAGGTTGAACTCTGAAGCAGAAAGAGTAGCCCTAATTTGAAAATACTTCAAGATATATGGTTTTTGGATTAATAAATGCCACAAATTACATGGGTTCCCACCCCACTTCAAGTACATCAAGGGTCTATAGCATGCCTCAATTGCTGAGATTGAATGATCTCCCTTTCGATAATGGATTATTTACGCATGTGCTAGTCCAACGATCCGCTTATTAGTCTAACTCTCACCTTTTGGTTTTGGGTTAACCAAGGAGCAATACACCTAGTAGCACATTCTTATGTCAAAGCCTTTCTCTCAGTCAAGTCTTATAACATCTCCCAATTTGGCCGGTAATAGCTGGTTGTGTAGAAATGTGTTGTAGTGCTTCATTATGAAGTAGAGTTGCTAAATATGATTGGATTTTTGAATTCTGGAGCTATACATCATGTGAATACATACAGAGATCTTCATTCAAAAATTTAGCTTCTCGTAATCCCTTATATTACCACCCTTCCTAGTGGTTACAATGTAAAGGTTTCTTCCATAGGCTCTCTTACTTTCTTTTCATTTACCTTGCATCATGTATCGTTTCTCCGTATTTTTCAATACGATCTTATCTCAATTCCTCGACTAGCTATCCAACTATATGATTCGACACAATTCACCTCACTTTCATGTACTCTACAATCCCCTTTTTTTTTCTAATAAGGACACTGGAAATGGGTAAATTCCCCTTTACTAATATTACTACAGATTTCTAATGCCTTCAACTCCGTTTAAGCTTGTTGGTCCCAAATGGTGTTCTTTAGTTTTGCTGCCCTACTATCCCCTTCATCTGATAACCCTCATTGTAAAACTCATTTTATGTTTTATGGCACCAAACAGGAAGTCTAATAGCATCAAGGATGGGGACATATTTCTTTTGTTAGAATAAATAAATATTGCTGGTATTCCTTGTACATGTTCTTCTAAACAATCATTTACCTGCTCTGATGCCCCTGTGACTAGATCACCTAGGTTACTTCTCCTCGATAAATGCATAAAGATGTCTCATTCTTTCAACTTATTCATGGGGACACTTTGAGGCCTTATCCTACACTAACTCATAATGGTTTTAAGTACTTCCTTGCCATTGTTGACAATTTTTCTAGGGCTACGTGGGCTTGCCTCATGGGTTCCAAAAGAAATGATTTTCCTTAGGTTCAAGATTATATTGCCATTATTTCAAACCAAAGTGCGTCCCCTTTTCAAAAGTCTTAAATGGGTCGGATTTGATGAGGTTATGTGGATTTCTGCTCACTCGGATTCTATGATTATTGACAACGTCATTGTCATGTGCGGGGAGTTTTGATATCCCTGGCATTCCACCTCTTTAGGGAGGATGGGAGTTTCAATGGTCTTACTTCCCGAGCGTTACGTCAACCATTAGAACCCCTCTAACCAATACATGATTTTACCCCTATGGTAGAATGTCCTAGCTGTGTGGTTTCACCCGTAAGAGGGTTGAGATTAGACGTTTCCATATTTTTGGCACACACTATAAGAAAATTAATTCGGAAGACCAGTAGTCGTACGTCTAATCATCCTTTACAAGACATGTTGTCGAGAAGGGTTAAATTGTTCGAATTATGGTAATTTCATAAGTGGATGACTTCTTTTCCATCCTCATGCGCTTGTGGCATAGAGTCCTTGTGTCTCTTATTGTTAGGAGTAAAATCAAATTTCATGTATTTCTTTTGTGGCCTCGATCACACCCATGTTGCAAGAGTCTTACCATTTGAGCTCAGCTACTTACCTTACACTCAGGGACACAACTGGTGTATCATACTTCACATTTCTTTCAATTCTCAAGATCACGTACATGGTATCCACCTAATCCAAGAATACTAATTACCCCTATGCTTCAATTATCTGATAATTGATGTCGTCACCAGGATTAAACCATGTAAGAATCGTTAGTAGATATCCTCGTGTCTCTTAGCATATAACCTCATGAAATACTATGCTCAGCACATTAATGGATTCCTAAATAATTCCAGCCCAATCTTGAACTCCGTTGTTCCTCATTGTATTAGACCTATTTGGTATTCAAGGTTAAAACGTGTCAAAAAGGAAGCATCACCATGTGATCACATATATTTGATAAGTAATTTTATGGTCAATTTATGATAGCACATCTTAGAGTAATCGTGAAGGTCACCACAGGTTTAGTTTGGGTGTTCGCGTAGAGATTTAGAATTCAGAATGTTGAACAGGTTATTCTCAATATTTTCCCCTGAAGATGTTATGTGAATTGATAATGAAGTGTACATAAGTGCATTCCTCACTAGGCTGCACTATGAGTATGATTTTCCCCGTAGTTGTTCCTGATGTATTTTGTGTTTTCATATGTCTATGTCTAAGAAGGTAGTTGGAGATCCTTTGTGTATCATCCCGGTGGAAATTATTGAAGGTGAAGTTAATGGATAGTTATATTATGCGAGATATCTAGCTGTCATCCTTGTTAGATAAGTTTGGGGGTTGGGATTTGTTTCCGTGAATGTGCTATGGCAAAGCCTGTAAGTCGAGGAGGCCACCTTGAAGGTCGAAAGTGTCATGGAAAGGAAGCATTTTTTGCTAGATTATGTAACAATTAGTTTTGATTTGAATGGTAGTTATAGGCTTTATGATTTAGAAATGTGCAGTCCATGTTCAGGTATCACTATGATAATATAGTGCTTGTAATAGGTGTTATGGATATATACATTGTGGTGCTTTGTCGAGTTATTGATGAGGTTTTAGGATGGTTTTGTTGGTTCTCTGGCAGGTAGATAGGCCTAGTTACAAAGGAGATGCTGCCGAACTTTTGTAAAATTTATGAGTTAGTCAAAATTTAGGAACTTGAGGTAGGATAGAAAAGAGATATGTTATGTTACGTGTTTGGGGCAGGCTTTACCTCTCATACGAGGACGAATCTAAGTGGGGGAGAATGTAAGGCCCCGGAAAAAATTTCTAAGCAATTTAGGATTTCGGGGTGCCAGGTAGGCTAATTATAATATTTTATGTGCTATAACTGTGATGTAAATGAATTGGATGTGGTAAATAAGTGTATAAGTCATATAATAAGTAATGTGGGGTCCAAGAGGAAGCCTAAGTCTAAGACAAATGGGAAATTTTCAGGCTTACATTCCTAATGTGTTTGCACAAGTCCACACTTTGAACGAGCATATATAAATATATATAAGGTTTTATGTGATGAACAACCTATCAAATGTAAGTTCTTTGAGTCTAGTTTACTGTCACGACCCAATTTTCCCTTTCGTTGGGTACCGTGATGGCACCTAGTCTTAGGGACTAGGTAAGCCTAATATATTGCTGAGCATCAACAATAATGAAATAAAACATAACAGTCTCGATATCGAAATCTTGACAGAGTTTACAATTTCCCAAAACCCGATTAATACAAGTCATAAGCTCTACGAATTCTTTATACAAAATCTAAATACAAATGTCTAGAAATGAATAAGTACAGTTGAGTTAAACTAGAAGGTGACTCCGAAACCTACGAACGCAGCAGCAGGTTTACCTAGAGTCTCCTCATCAATGGTGATCCACGCAGCTACTAACGGTCAATACCTGGATCTGTGCAAACAAAAATGCACAGAAGAGTAGTATGAGCACACCACATCGGTGCCCAGTAAGTATCAAGACTAACCTCGGTGAAGTAGTGACGATGACTAGTCAAGACACCATTGGTCTAATAAGAAAAAGGCATAAGTATGAAGATAATGACCGAAACGTAATGTCTATCTAAAGATTTTCGCTGAAATGAACAGTAAGATGGAATAATAAGAAAGAAAATTCAACAAATACGATCTACGGCAACAAAGTNGTCGAGTGAAAACATTTAAATCGTGAGTTTAGATTTGAAGGTTTTGAAAATATAATCATTTCGGAAATAAGGAAAACTTCTTTGAAACATAATTTCTCTAAATGTATATTTATATCTTTTTAAAGAGGAATCTTTAGAGCATAGTTCCTTCAAAATACGTGGTGTTCATATATACTTTCCCAAATACTGCTTTTCCGAAT
>MDKH01023366.1:0-17467 GCA_005239495.1 Nicotiana undulata | reverse complement strand
AGTAGAGGATTCCAGGACGACCACCCGATTCGTTTGGAGACACGAGGTACATCTGCCGGCGTTCGCAGATTCCGAGAGTCTTCTCCTATTATTATTTACACTGTTTTATTATATTCAGAACAGTTACACTACTTCTTTCGGCCATTATTTGTAGTATTCTTTAGTAGTTCGTGAATTGTGACAGCAAACCCTGGGGTAGTCTTAGAGTTGTTTACATAATTAGTTCGTGATTCGTTTTAATTAAATGATTATTGTTATCATTTTATTTTATTTTGTTTGGAATTATTTTAATTAGGCTCAATTGGAATTTATTTATTTATGCTCAAGTAATTAATCAAGGAAATTAGTTAATCGACTTCTAACATTGGCTTGCCTAGCAAGTGTGGTGTTCGACGCCATCACGATCCCTGAAGTTGGAAATTTGGATCGTGACATTATTCCAATAATTTTTTTTTTGTTTTTTTTCAAATTGCTCGAAGCGCGAACAAATTTACTAATTATACATATAAATTATGCATTTCAAATTGACATCAAAATCGACAAAATGGTGTTAATAAAATGGAACGTAGAAGTATCTTGGGTCATGTGAAAATTCCTCATAAGGCTTCTTTCAAACTTTTCCTTTGCCACATACGTACCCTGATCAGACAGAAAGCAAAAATGATTAAAAAGGAATACAGACAAACAAACATTCCCTAATCTATATCTATCTATATTATATTAAAAGCGCGAAAGTCCTTAACGAAATATCGTTTGTCTTTTTTACCTTTTAAAATTAGAGTTTATATTAAATAAAATAATAATTTAATTATTTTTCTAATATACAGAAATACCCATTTAATTATTTTCCTTATATGAAGGAATACTCATATAATTATTTTCCTAATATTTAGGACAACAAAATCAACTAAATTTTATATATTACATTCTTCCTTATTTAGATTACGTAGAAAAATATATTCAGAACTTCAAAAATATTAATATTTTATTTTATATAAATTTTAATACTTAAATTATATAAATGGCAAGAAAAGGAAAAAATTTAAAATTTTGACCAAATAGGACGTAACCACTTGGTATTTAGAAGTTTATCCCTTTGGACAAGTACCAAAAATTCAATAAAAAAAGAAAGAGGACTTACGACGTTCTTGGAAGATGACAGAGTAACTTTTTTTATGTTTTGATTTAGGTGAAACTCTTTTCTATACTAAAATACTTTAAAATATACAAAATTATTCCCACTCCTTTTATTGTCTTACAATTTGATAAGAATTTTTATTCAATAGAATATACTTATGATCAAATATTTAAAATTTCGTATGATTTAATATTAAAAATTTAAATCAATAAACTATAATTTATATCTTTAATTGATGAAAATAAATAATTACGTATTTGGAATAGCTAATTTAGAAAAATAATTACTTTCATATTTCAAATTAGCTAATTGACATTTATTATTATTTTTATGACCCTCTATAGTTTTTTGTATACGTAATAAGTTATTGGTTGTAAAATACATATTCAGTATTAGTCATCAGTTTTAGACCTTACATTGTTACTTAATTATTTATTTTTCCCCTAAAAACTATATGACCTAGCCGTTCATTCCAATAGCTCAAAAAGAAAGATACAATTTTTTAATTAGTTTTAATTTGATGACTGTTTGAAGAATTATATAAAAATATATAACGATTTAGATCATGTTAGATTTAACATTATATCACAAAAATGACTACAATATTTGTAAGCTTACCCCAAAGTATATGCCCTTCATATTAATATAAAATATATATGCTCAAATTTTTACGTGTGAACCAGTTTCTTCTAAAAACTATATGACGACTCTTTTTATTCCGAATCTCTAAAAAAATATAATTATTTTTGTTGATGACCTTTTGAAGAATCATAATAAAAATATATAATAAATATCAAAATTGAATTACCAAAAAATAAATATATCAATCATTTTAGATTCAATATTATGTTATAGGAATTACTACAATTTTCGTAAGATTTTTTCAAAAGGTATTCCCTACAAATTAATAAGAAATATGTGTCCTCCAATTGAGATGTGTATTGATCATTTTACATTTTAAAAATAAATTGTAGAATTATAAAACTAATTATTTTCAAATATAACGACAAATGGAGTTAATAAATATTAGAATTACTTAAATACTAATTTCGCTTGAATAATGATATATCGAAACTAAATATACTCTTTCAAATATAATTCTGAGTCATTCTCCAATGTATTTTACTAGCTTAATTTAGTATTCCTTTTGAATGTCTTTTCTCATTTTCTGTGATGACTCAAGAGGTCGTTTTATAAAATTAGACTCCGTTTCATGCTTAATAGCCATAAAAATAATAAAACTAAATACCTCAATATGCGGGCGCAGTCCGGGCGTGAAACCAGAAAGCTTTTATGTGAAAATATGAGAAATAGTGATTCTAGAATTTAAATTTGATAAAAGTTGACTTTGATCAACATTTTGAGTAAACGGACCGGGATCCGCGTTCCAATGATCCCGAGAGGTCCGCAGTAAAATATGGGACTCGGGCGTATGTCCATAAATTAATTCCGAGGCCGCATGCCTTAGAAATCAATTTTTGAAGAAATTGTTTTGCTGAAATATTTATGAAATAAAGAAAAGAAATAGTGTTTGAAATCATTGGTATCGGGCCCGTATTTTGGTTTCGGATCCCGGTACAAATTTGTTATGATATAAAAAGTTTAACTGTAAAATTTGGTGGAAAACGGAGTTCATTTGACGTGATTGGACATCCGGTTGAGAAATTATGAACTTTAAGAGTTCTTGTTGAAAATGATGAGTTTTGAGGTTTAATTCATTATTTTTACATGTTATTTTCACGATTTGATCGCACGATCAAGTCCGTATGATATTTCTAGACTTGTGTGCATGTTTTGTTTAGATCCCCGAGGGCTCGGGTGAGTTTCAGATAGGCCACGGGATGTCTTGAACTTAAGAAGAATTGCTGGTTTTTCATTTTCTAGTGTCCAGGTTTTTTGTTCTATGTGATCGCATAGGAATGTCCGCGATCGCATAGTGTAAAGTCTGAGGTCCCTTTTTGTTCTATGCGATCGCATAAATTCTTCCGCGATCGCATAGTGAAAATTTCAGGGGGTATTTTTTTTATTCTATGCAATCGCATAGAAGGCCGGCCCAGTCATATAAATACACTGTTAAACACGGACAAAACCTATTTTTCAACCATTTTTTGAACTACCAAGCCTTAGAGACGATTTTCTTCACCAAGGTTCATCCCCAAAGTATTGGTAATCAATTCTAAACTTTGTTCTTTCAATTCCTAACTATTTTTCATCACTTTTAAAGCAAAAACCAAGAAATTTCATGGTAAATGTTGAAAGTTTGGGTAGAATTAAGGGATTTTGTAAAAATCGAATTTTTACATCGAATTAAGGTCGGATTTAAAAATTAATACCATATTTGGGTTCGTGGGTGAATGGGTAAACGTAATTTGGTCCGAACCCCGAGTTTAGACCAAGTTGGCCCGGGGTCGGACTTTCACTTTATTTTAGAAAACTTAGGAAAAATTATATTTTTCAATAAAGTTTGTTCCTTTAGCATAGATTGATGATATTGAATTAATTATGATTAGATTCGATAAAGTTAGAGGTGAATTCAAAAGAAAAAGCAGTAATTGAGCAGTGAATGGCATGCGAAATTGAGGTAAGTGTTTGGTCTAACTTTGACTTGAGGGAATAGGACTCTCCACTTGTTTGCTATGTGAAATGCATGGGTGTGGTATATAGGTGAGGTGATGAGTATATATGCACCACCCAAATGGCCTGTTAAATATGATCTCTTCCCGTTCTCAATTTAATTGATCACGGTCTTAATTGTTAATTGTTAGTTATTATTTCCATGACTACTAGGCCTCACTACTTTGTTGCTAAATATTATTTGGTTATTCTGGAAGGATATTGGTTATGTATTTGGTTCTCTTGGGGAACAGAAATGTTGGGCAATTTGATACTATGTTGGGATTATAAATATATATATTCATGTCGGTTTCTTAACTATTTACATTATTGTTATTCAAAGATTACGGATTATATTATTTTCTGTTTGAAACTTTTGAATAAATTGGTGTGATAAGGGTGAATAAATTGATGTGATAAGGGTGAATAAATTGGTGTGATAAGGGTGAATAAATTCCTGTTTATGTGTCAACACCGGTGGGGGATGCTATTGTGGTAGATCGAGTTTATCGTTCGTGCGTGGTAGTCATTGAAAGTCTTAAAACTAGTGTTGATCTTTTGCTTCTAGACATGGTTGACTTTGATGTTATATTGGGCATGGATTGGTTGCCGCCATATTATGCCATTTTAGAATGTCACGCCAAGACAGTTACTTTAGCCTTACCGGGGTTTCCTCGATTAGAATGGAAAGGGACTCCTGGTCATTCTCCTAGCCGGGTAATTTCATATGCTAAGGCTCGTCGCATGGTGGATAAAGGGTGTTTGGCTTATTTGGATCATATTCATGATTCCGGTGCTGATGTTTCTTCTATAGAGTCAGTTCCTATCGTGCGAGAGTTTCCTGAGGTATTTCCTACTGACCTGCCGGGTATGTCGCCCAACAGGGATATTGATTTCTGTATTGATGTGGCTCTGGGCACTCAGCCCACTTCTAAGTTCCTCCTTATCGGATGGCCCCACCAGAATTGAAAGAATTGAAAGAGCTGTTGCAAGACTTGTTAGATAAGGGTTTCATCAGACCTAGTGTCTCGCCTTGGGGTGCACCGGTTTTGTTTGTAAAGAAGAAAGATGGGTCGATGAGAATGTGTATAGATTACCGGCAGTAGAATAAAGCTACTATCAAGAATAAATATCTGTTGCCGAGGATTGATGACCTATTTGATCAGCTTTAGGGTGCTAGAGTATTTTCAAAAATTGATTTGAGGTCGGGCTATCATCAGCTGAAGATTAGGGCGTCCGATATTCCTAAGACAGCCTTTCAGACGAGGTATGGGCATTATGAACTTTTGGTCATGTCTTTTGGGCTGACTAATGCTCCAGAAACCTTTATGGATTTGATGAATCGGGTTTTCAAGCCCAACCTAGATTCTTTCGTGATCGTATTTATTGATGACATTCTAATATACTCCCGCAATCGGGAAGAGCATGAGAAGCATCTCCGTAAAGCGCTCCAGACTTTAAGAGATAATCAGTTGTATACCAAGTTTTCAAAATGTGAGTTCTGGTTAGATTCAGTAGCCTTTTGGGTCATATGGTATCAGCGGAGGGTATTCAGGTTGATCCTAAGAAGATAGAGACAGTCAAGAACTGGCCTAGACCCACTACGGCTACAAAGATTAGGAGTTTATTGAGTTAGGCGGGTTATTATCGTCGTTTTGTGGAGGGGTTCTCGTCCACAACAACCCCAATGACTAAATTGACTCAGAAAGGTGCCCCATTTGAATGGTCAGATGAGTGCGAGGCGAACTTTCAGAAGTTCAATACATTGTTGACTTCAGCTCCGGTATTAGTGTTACCATCAGATTTGGGTTCCTTCATGGTGTATTGTGATGCTTCACGAGTTGGCCTTGGAGTAATGTTGATGCAGGATGGCAGGGTGATTGCATATGCGTCTCGTCAGCTGATAGTCCATGAGAAGAATTATCTTGTTCATGACTTAGAGTTGGCAGCCATTGTTCATGCATTGAAAATTTGGAGGCATTATCTTTATGGCGTGTCGTGTGAGATTTTTACTGACCATCGCAACCTCTAGTACTTATTCAAGGAGAAAGATCTAAATTTGAGGCAGCGGAGATGGTTAGAGTTGTTAAAGGATTATGATGTCACTATATTGTATCACCCGGGGAAGGCCAATGTGGTGGCCGATGCATTGAGTAGAAAGGCGGTGAGTATGGGCAGTCTTGCGTATATTCCAGTTGGCAAGAGACCGTTGGCTTCGGACATTCAGACTTTGGTTAATCAATTCGTGAGGTTGGATATTTCCCTCGGCAATGTTCTAGCACCGCCGCTCGGTCTTCTCTAACTGATCGTATTCGGGAGCGGCAGGATGATAACCCATATTTGGCGATCCTTAGGGACACAGTTCGGCACGGTGATGCCAAGAAGGTTACAGTCGGAGATGATGGTGTTTTGAGGATGCAGGGTAGGTTATGTGTTCCTAATGTGGATGGCATGCGTGAGTTGATCCTTGCAGAGGCTCACAGTTCTAAGTATTCTATTCACCCTGGTGCAGCTAAAATGTACCAAGATTTGAGGCAGCATTATTGGTGGAGATGGATGAAAAAGGACATTGTGGAGTATGTGGCTCGTTGTTTAAATTATCAGCAGGTAAAGTATGAGCATGAGAGACCTGGTGGTTTGCTTCAGCAGATAGAGATTCCTAAGTGGAAGTGGAAGCGTATAACTATGGACTTCGTTGTTGGACTCCCACAGACTCAGAGGAAATTTGACGCAGTTTGGGTTATTGTGGATAGGCTGACTAAATCAACACATTTTATTCCTGTGGCAAGTACTTATACTTCAGAGCGGTTGGCTGAGTTAAATATGCGGGAGATAGTTCACCTTCATGGGGTACCCGTGTCTAACATTTCTGATCGGGATACGCAGTTTACTTCGCACTTTTGGAGAGAGATTATTATTTCGTGTGTCACCCATGAAGGGTGTGGCGAGATTTGGGAAGAATGGTAAGTTGAGCCCTAGGTATATCGGGTCGTTTGGGATTCTTTATAGAGTGGGGGAGGTAGATTATAGACTTGCGTTACCTCCAGGGTTATCCTCGGTTCATCCGGTATTCCATGTGTCTATGCTCCGGAAATATCATAGTGACCCGTCCCACGTGTTAGATTTCAGCTCTGTCTAGTTGGACAAAGACTTGACTTATGAGGAGGTGCCGGTAGCTGTTTTAGACCGGCAGGTTCGCCAGTTGAGATCTAAGAGTTATCCTTCATTTTGAAGGCTAGCCCGTTGAGGCAGCTACATGGGAGTCCGAGTCGTACATGCAGAGTAGTTATCCACACTTGTTTGCAAATTCAGGTAAATTTCTATGTCCATTCGAGGACGAATGTGTATTTTAGAGGTTGAGATTGTAATGACCCAAGGGGTCGTTTCATAAAACTAGACTCCGTTCCATGCTTAATAGTCATAAAATTAATAAAATTAAATACCTCAATTTGCGTGCGTAGTCCGGGCGTGAAACCGATAAGCTTTTATGTGAAAATATGAGAAATAGTGATTCTAGAATTTAAATTTGATAAACGTTGACTTTGGTCAATATTTTGAGTAAACGGACCCGGATCCGTGTTCGGACGATCTCGGGAGGTCCGCAGTAAAATATGGGACTCGGGAGTATGCCCGGAAATGAATTCCGAGGTCCCAAGCCTTAGCAATCAATTTTTCAAAGAAATTATTTTGCTGAAATATTTATGAAATAAAGAAAAGAAATAATATTTGAAATCATTAGTATCGAGCCCGTATTTTGGTTCCGGATCTCGTTACAAATTTGTTATGGTATAAAAAGGTTAACTGTGAAATTTGGTGGAAAACGGAGTTCGTTTGACGTGATCAGACATCCGGTTGAGAAATTATGAACTTTAAGAGTTCTTGTTGAAAATGATGAGTTTTGAGGTTTAATTCATAGTTTTAAATGTTATTTTCACTATTTGATCGAACGAACAAGTGTGTATCATATTTTTAGAATTGCGTGCATATTTTGTTTAAAGCCCCGAGGGCTCGGCTGAGTTTCGGATAGGCCACGGGATGTCTTGAACTTAAGAAAAATTGCTGGTTTTTCATTTTCTGGTGCCCTGGTCTTTTGTTTTATGAGATCGCATAGGAATGTCCGCGATCTCATAGTGTAAAGTCTGAGGTTCCTTTTTTTTCTATGCGATCGCATAGCTATATCCGCGATCGCATAGTGTTAATTTGCTGGGGGTCAACTTTGTTCTATGCGATCTCATAAATTCTTCCGCGATCGCATAGTGAAAATTTCAGGGGGTATTTTTTTATTTTATGTGATCGCATCCCTTCTTCCGCCATCGCATAGAAGGCCGGCCCAGTCATATAAATACACTGTTAAACACGGACAAAACCTATTTTTCAACCATTTTTTGAACTACCAAGCCTTAGAGACGATTTTCTTCACCAAGGTTCATCCCCAAAGTATTGGTAATCAATTCTAAACTTTGTTCTTTCAATTCCTAACTGTTTTTCATCACTTTTAAAGCAAAAACCAAGAAATTTCATGGTAAATATTGAAGGTTTGGGTAGAACTAGGGGATTTTTAAAAAATTGAATTTTTACATCGAATTAAGGTCGGATTTCAAAACTAATAGCATATTTGGGTTCGTGGGTGAATGGGTAAACGTAATTTGGTCTGAACCCCGATTTTAGACCAAGCGGGTCTGGGATCGGGTTTTCACTTTTTTTAGTAAACTTAGAAAAAATTATATTTTCAATAAAGTTAGTTCCTTTAGCATAGATTAATGATATTGAATTAATTATGATTAGATTCGAGCAAGTTAGAGGTGAATTCAAAAGGAAAAGCAGTAATTGAGCAGGGAGTGACCTGCGAAATTGAGGCAAGTGTTTGGTCTAACTTTGACTTGAGGGAATAGGACTCCACACTTGTTTGCTATGTGAAATGCATGGGTGTGGTGTATAGGTGAGGTGACGAGTATCTATGCACCACCCAAATGGCCTGTTAAACATGATCTCTTCATGTCCTCAATTTAATTGATCCCGATCTTAATTGTTAATTGTTAGTTATTGTTTCCATGACTACTAGGCCTCACTACTTTGCTGTTAAATATTATTTGGTTATTCTTAAAGGATATTGGTTGTGTATTTGGTTTTCTTGGGGAACAAAAATGCTGGGAAGTTTGATACTATGTTGGGATTATAAATATATATATTCATGTCGATTTCTTGACTATTTACATTGTTGTTATTCAAAGTTTACATGTTATATTGTTTTTTGTTTGAAACTTTTGAATAAATTGGTGTGATACGGGTTAATAAATTGGTGTGATAAAGGTGAATAAATTGGTGTGATAAGGGTGGATAATTGATTGTGATAATGTGAATAGGTGGGATCGGGTTGCACACCGCAACATGACTGTGAAAATGGGAAAAATGATGTTTTTACTGATTTTTAAACTTTGAATGATTTGGAAACTCTTGAGTTACTCTACAGTTTTTCTTATGTTTAGTGCATGTGAATATTTCAAAGTAAGGTTTGGAAAAATTGGAAATTTACTTGACAGCTGGTTATAGCTGAGGCCTGGAAAAGGCGGTTGAGCTATTTTTATTGTTATTGTAGTACTTGTTATTTATTTGTTTAGATTTCTTTCTTGCTTTATATGATATTGTTACAGTTTATATTGTTAAAGCCCCGCCGTAGCCTCATCACTACTTCGTCGAGGTTAGGCTCGACATTTACTCAGTACATGGGGTCGGTTGTACTGATACTACACTCTGTGCTCTTTTGCATAGATCCAGGTACTGGACATCAGTAGAGATAGTTCGAGCAGCTTTCCCTATTCAGTTGGAGACACGAGGTACATCTGTCGGCGTTCGTAGATTTCAAGAGTCTTCTCATATTTTACATACGTTGTGTTATTGTATTCATAACAATTATACTATTTATTTCAGCCCAGTATTTGTAGTATTCTTTAGTAGTTCATGAATTGTGACACCAGACTCTGGGGTAGTTCTGGACTTATTTATATAATTTGCTCGTGGTTCGTTATTATTTAGTGGTTTAGTATTTTATCTGTGGAAATTATCTATATTCAGTTTACTTTAAATTTACTTATTGATGCTTAATAAAATAATCAAAGGGAATTAGATACTCGAATTCTAACGTTGGCTTTCCTAGCAAGTGTGGTGTTAGGTACCATCATGATCCCTAAGGTTGGATGGGTCGTGACAAGTTGGTATCAGAGCACTAGGTTGCTTAGGTCTCATAATTCACGAACAAGCTTAGTAGAGTCCGAAGGATCGGTACGGAGACGTCTGTACTTATCTATCGGAGACTATTGGGTTAGGTAACAACTCCATTTTTATTTCTACTCTATAGTGCGATTCTTGTATCCCTAAATGCTGACTAGAATCTTCTACCCTCTCACAGATGGCGAGGACACGTGCTTCATATTCCGTTGATCAGAATTCCGGTCCTCCAGCAACATCAACTCCTACTAGGGGCAGAAGCCGAGGCAGAGGCAGGACTCAGCCCGTTGCTCAAGCAGCAGCTCCAGTTGCAGAACCCCAGATTGAGATTGATGAGGGGGTTCCGGCTTAGACTATTCCAGTAGGACCATCTCAGGTTCCCGAGGGGTTTATTCCTACCTCAATTCTTTAGGCTGCTTTGGTCCGTTTAGTGGGACTTATAGAGAGTGTGGCCCAGACGGGCACATTCCATGTTTCTACAGCCGTATCTCAGGCTGGAGGAGGGGTTCCGACTCCTACTACTCACACTCTAGTTCAGACTACTCCTCAGGTTTAGACACCAATAGCCAATCCAGTTGGGGTAATTCAGCTAGTTGCAGCAGTGGTGTCCATTTCGGTGGTGCTACTTCATAGGACCCTCAGGAATATCTGGATAGTTGTCATAATGTGTTACGTAATATGGGTATTTTGGAGACCAATGGGGTCGATTTCGCGGCTTTTTAGATAAATGGTTCCGCCAAGCAATGATGGAGGGACTATTTGTTGACTAAGCCAGTTTGATCACCTCCTCTGACTTGGGATCAGTTCTCTCATCTCTTTTTGGAGAAGTTCTTGCATGTCAATACTCGAGAGGATAAGCGTCGTCAGTTTGAGCGACTTCAGCAGGGTAACATGAATGTGACTTAGTATGAGACTCGTTTTGTGGATCTGGCTAGACATGTTATTCTTATATTGCCCACAGAGAGGGAGAGGGTTAGACGGTTTATTGATGGCCTCACTCAGCCCATCAAGTTGCAGATGGCCAAGGAAACAAGGTCCGAGATTTCTCTTCAGGATGCAACTAACATAGCTAGGAGGGATGAGTCAGTTCTTGGGATGGGAGGTCAAGAGACCTCGTCATTCCGGTGTTTTCAGTGGTGTATCATCAGGAGGCGGGACTTCATTTAGCCGAGCCCATTCTTCCAAGCCATTCCACTCAGCACTACAGGTTTCTCATGGTACTTCATGGGGTCGTGGTTCTTATTTTCCTCCTCCTGCTCAGCCAGTTTATAGGGCTCCTTCAGCTCTTATTAGAGCACCTCCTCTGCAGAGTGTTTTGCATGGTCAACCAATTCATCCGGGTCGGCATACTGTTCAAAAGGGGTGCTTCGAGTGTGGTGAACATGGGCATATCCGAAGGTCTTGTTCGTATTATGCAGGTACTCAGTTTCAGCAGCAGGGTTCTCGTGCTATAGTTCAGGCACCAGTTCTAGTACTACCTGTCCAGCTGGCAAGGGGTAGGGGTCATGGAGTTAGAGGTAGAGGCTAGAATGTTAGAGGTGAAGTATAGATGGCTAGAGGTGGAGGTCAGCCTGCTAGGGAAGGAGGTCCTCCCAGAGGTGTGGTTCAGGTTGGCGGGGCCCAGCCTTGACTGTATGCATTTCCAGCTAGACCCGTGGCAGAGTCTTCTGACACTGTTATTAGAGGTATCATCTCAGTCTGTGATAGAGCTGCTTCAGTTTTGTTTGATCCGGGGTCTACTTATTCGTATGTTTCATCCTATTTTGCCTCGTATTTGAATGTACCCCGTGAGCCCTTAACTGTTCCTGTTTATGTGTCTACACCGGTGTGGGATGCTACTGTGGTAGATCTAGTATATCGTTCGTGCGTGGTAGTCATTGAAAGTCTTAAAACTAGTGTTGATCTTTTGCTTCTAGACATGGTTGACTTTGATGTTATATTGGGCATGGATTGGTTATCGCCCTATTGTGCCATTTTAGACTGTCACGCCAAGACAGTTACTTTAGCCTTACCGGGGTTTCCTCGATTAGAATGGAAAGGGACTCTTGGGCATTCCCCCAGCCGGGTAATTTCATATGTTAAGGCTCGTCGCATGGTGGATAAAGGGTGTTTGGCTTATTTCGCTCATATTCGTGATTCCGGTGCTGAGATTTCTTCTATAGAGTCAGTTCCTATCGTGCGAGAGTTTCCTGAGGTATTTCCTACTGACCTACCGGGTATGCCGCCCGATAGGGATATTGATTTCTGTATTGATGTGGGTCTGGGCACTCAGCCCACTTCTATTACTCCTTAACGGATGGCCCCACCAGAACCGAAAGAATTGAAAGAATTGAAGGAGCAATTGCAAGACTTGTTAGATAAGGGTTTCATCAGACTCAGTGTCTCGCCTTGGGGTGCACCAGTTTTGTTTGTAAAGAATAAAGATGGGTCGATGAGAATGTGTATAGATTACCGACAGCAGAATAAAGCTACTATCAAGAATAAATATCCGTTGCCGAGGATTGATGACCTATTTGATCAGCTTTAGGGTGCTAGAGTATTTTCAAAACTTGATTTGAGGTCGGTCTATCATCAGCTGAAGATTAGGGCGTCCGATATTCCTAAGAAAGCCTTTCGGACGAGGTATGGGCATTATGAACTTTTGGTCATGTCTTTTGAGCTCACTAATGCTTCAGAAACCTTTATGGATTTGATGAATCGGGTTTTCAAGCCTAACCTAGATTCTTTTGTGATTGTGTTTATTGATGACATTCTAATATACTCCCGCAATCGGGAAGAGCATGAGCAACATCTCCGTAAAGCGCTCCAGACTTTAAGAGATAATCAGTTCTATACCAAGTTTTCAAAATATGAGTTCTGGTTAGATTCAGTAGCCTTTTGGGTCATATGGTATCAGCGTAGGGTATTCGGGTTGATCCTAAGAAGATAGAGGTAGTCAAGAACTTGCCTAGACCCACTACGGCTACAGAGATTAGGAGTTTATTGGGTTAGGCGGGTTATTACCGTCATTTTGTGGAAGGGTTCTCGTCCATAGAATCTCCAATGACTAAATTGACTCAGAAAGGTGCCCCATTTAAATGGTCAAATAAGTGTGAGGCGAGCTTTTAGAATCTCAAGACAGCCTTTACTTCAGCTCCGGTATTGGTGTTACCATTAGATTCGGGTTCCTTCATGGTGTATTGTGATGCTTCACGAGTTGGCCTTGGAGCAATGTTGATGCAGGATGGCAGGGTGATTGCATATGCCTCTCGTCAGCTGAAAGTCCATGAGAAGAATTATCTTGTTCATGACTTAGAGTTGGAAGCCATTGTTCTTGCATTAAAAATTTGGAGGCATTATCTTTATGGCGTGTCCTGTGAGATTTTTACTGACCATCGCAGCCTCCAGTACTTATTCAAGCAAAAATATCTAAATTTGTGGCAGCGGAGATGGTTAGAGTTGTTAAAGGATTATGATGGCACTATATTGTATCACCCGGGGAAGGCCAATGAGGTGGCCGATGCATTGAGTAGAAAGGCGATGAGTATAGGCAGTCTTGCGTATATTCCAGTTAGCAAGAGACCGTTGGCTTCAGACATTCATACTTTGGCTAATCAGTTCGTGAGGTTGGCTATTTCCCCCGACAGTATTCTAGCTTGTACCGTCACTCGGTCTTCTCTAACTGATCGTATTTGCGAGCGGCAGGATGATGACCCACATTTGGCGGTCCTTAGGGACACAGTTCGGCACGGTGATGCCAAGCAGGTTACAGTCAGAGATGATGTTGTTTTGAGGATGCATGGTAGGTTATGTGTTCCTAATGTGGATGGCATGCGTGAGTTCATCCTTGCAGAGGCTCACAGTTCTAAGTATTCTATTCATCCCGGTGCAGCTAAAATGTACCAAGATTTGAGGCAGCATTATTGGTGGAGAAGGATGAAAAAAGACATTGTGGAGTATGTGGCTCGTTGCTTAAATTGTAAGCAGGTAAAGTATGAGCATCAGAGACCTGGTGATTTGCTTCAGCAGATAGAGATTCCTGAGATGAAGTGGAAGCGTATCACTATGGACTTCGTTGTTGGACTCCACGAACTCAGAGGAAATTTGACGCAGTTTGGGTTATATTTGATAGGCTGACTAAACCTACACATTTTATTCCTATGGCAAGTACTTATACTTCAGAGCGGTTAGCTGAGTTATATATGCGGGAGATAGTTCGCCTTCATGGGGTGCCCGTGTCTATCATTTCTGATCGAGGTACGCAGTTTACTTCACACTTTTGGAGATCAGTTCATCGTGAGTTGGGTACCCGAGTAGAGTTGAGTACATCATTTCACCCTCAGACCGACGAACAGTCCGAACGTACCATTCAGATATTGGAAGATATGCTTCGCGCTTGTGTTATTGAATTTGGAGGTTCATGGGATCAGTTCTTGCCGTTAGCAAAGTTTGCTTATAATAATAGCTATCAATCGAGCATTCAGATGGCTCCTTATGAGGCGTTATATGGTAGACGATGCAGATCGCTAGTTGGATGGTTTGAGTCGGGAGAGGCTCGGTTGTTGGGTACAAACTTAGTTCAGGAGGCCTTAGATAAGGTCAAGATTATTCAGGAGAGACTTCGTGCAGCTCAGTCTAGGCAAAAGAGTTTTGCTGATCATAAGGTCCGGGATGTGGTATTTATGGTTGGAGAGAGAGTATTACTTCGTGTGTCGCCCATGAAGGGTGTGATGAGATTTGGGAAGAAGGGTAAGTTGAGCCCTAGGTATATCGGGCCGTTTGAGATTCTTGATAGAGTGGGAGAGGTAGCTTATAGACTTGCGTTACCTCCAGGATTATCCTCAGTTCTTTCGGTATTCCATGTGTCTATGCTCCGAAAATATCACGGTGAACCGTCCTACGTGTTAGATTTCAGCTCTGTCTAGTTGGACAAAGACTTGACTTATGAGGAGGAGCCGGTAGCTATTTTAGACCGGCAGGCTCGCCAGTTGAGATCTAAGAGTCACCCTTCAGTTCAAGTGCAGTGGACAGGCCAGCCTGTTGAGGCAGCTACCTGGGAGTCCGAGTCGGACATGCAGAGTAGATATCCACACTTGTTGGCAAATTCAGGTAAATTTCTATGTCCGTTCGAGGACGAACGTGTGTTTTAGAGGTGGAGATTTTGATGACCCAAGGGTCGTTTTATAAAATTAGACTTCTTTCCATGCTTAATATCCATAAAAATAATAAAATTAAATACCTCGATTTGTGTGCGCAGTCCGGGTGTGAAACCGACAAGCTTTTATGTGAAAATATGAGAAATAGGGATTCTAGAATTTAAATTTGATAAAAGTTGACTTTGGTCAACATTTTGAGTAAACGGACCCGGATCCGTGTTCCGACGATCTCGGGAGGTCCTCAGTAAAATATGGGACTCGGGAGTATGCCCGGAAATGAATTTCGAGGTCCCAAGCCTTAGAAATCAATTTTTCAAAGAAATTATTTTGCTGAAATATTTATGAAATAAAGAAAAGAAATAGTGTTTGAAATCATTGGTATCGGGCCCGTATTTTGGTCCTGGAGCCCGGTACAGATTTGTTATAATATAAAAAGGTTAACTGTGAAATTTGGTGGAAAACAGAGTTCGTTTGATGTGATCGGACATCCGGTTGAGAAATAATGAACTTTAAGAGTTCTTGTTGAATGATAATTTTTGATGACCCAATGGGTCATTTTATGAATTTAGACTTCGTTCTAGGCTTATTAGCCATAAAAATATTAATTTTAACTACCTCGATTTGTGTGCGCATTCCGGGCGTGAAACCGGAAAGCTTTTAGGTTAAAATATAAGAAACAATAATTTTTAGAATTACAAAATTTGGTTTTAGTTGACTTGAGTCAACATTTTGAGTACACGAACTCAAATATGTGTTCCGACGATCCCGGAAGGTCCGCAGTAAAATATGGGACCTGGGCGTATGCCCGCAAATGAATTCCGAGGTCCCAAGCCTTAGAAATCAATTTTTGAAAGAAATTATTTTGGTGAAATATTTATGAAATAATGAAAAGAATTAATGTTTGAAGTCATTGGTATCGGGCCCGTATTTTGGTTCCGGATACCGGTACAAATTTGTTATGATATTCAGGCCTTTCCTGTGAAATTTGGTGAAATACGGAGTTTGTTTGACGTGATTCGGACATCCGGTTGAAAAGTTATGAACTATAAGTGTTCTTGAGGAAAATAATGCGTATTGAGGTTTAATTCGTTGTTTTACATGTTATTTTCACGATTGGATCGCACGATCAAGTCCGTATGATGTTTCTAGACTTGCGTGCATATTTTGTTTAGAGCCCCGAAGGCTCGCGTGAGTTTTGGATAGGCCACGGGATGTCTTGAACTTAAGAAAAATTGCTGGTTTTTCATTTTCTGGTGTCCAGGTCTTTTGTTCTATGCGATCGCATAGGAATGTTCGCGATCGCATAGTGTAAAGTCTGAGGTCCCTTTTTGTTCTATGCGATTGCACAGCTATATCCGCGATCGCATAATGTTAATTTGCTGGGGGGTCAACTTTGTTCTATGTGATCGCATAGTGAAAATTTCAGGGGGTATTTTTTTATTCTATGCAATCGCATCCCTTCTTCCGCAATCGCATAGAAGGCCGGCGTTGTTATATAAATACACTGTTAAACACGGACATAACCTATTTTTCAACCATTTTTCGAACTACCAAGCCATAGAGACGATTTTCTTCACCAAGGTTCATCCCCAAAGTATTGGTAATCAATTCTAAACCTTTTTCTTTCAATTCCTTACTGCTTTTCCTCACTTTTAAAGCAAACATCAAGAAATTTCATGGTAAAAATTGAGGGTTTGGGCAGAATTAGGATTTTGTAAAAATCGATTTTTTACATCGAATTAAGGTCGGATTTCAAAACTAATAGCATATTTGGGTTCGTGGGTGAATGGGTAGACGTAATTTGGTCCGAACCCCGGGTTTAGACCAAGCGGATCCGAGGTCGGGTTTTCACTTTTTTTTAGAAACTTAGGAAAAATTATATTTTTCAATAAAGTTAGTTCCTTTATCATAGATTGATGATATTGAATTAATTATGTTTAGATTCGAGCAAGTTAGAGGTGAATTCGAAAGGAAAAGCAGTAATTGAGCAGTGAGTGGCCTGCGAAATTGAGGTAAGTGTTTGGTCTAACTTTGACTTGAGGGAATATGACTCCCCACTTGTTTGCTATGTGAAATGCATGAGTGTGGTGTATAGGTGAGGTGACGAGTATCTATGCACCACCCAAATGGCATGTTAAACATGATCTCTTCCCGTTCTCAATTTAATTGATCCCGGTCTTAATTGTTGATTGTTAGTTATTGTTTTCATGACTACTAGGCCACACTACTGTAACGACCCGTTCTGTCGTTACGTAAAACCTGCATTTTAACTGTTGTTAGTGGCTTAGTATATTGTGGTTATTCTATTATTAATGTGTTAGAGTTGATAGGCTTGAAATCGAAATGGTTAAATGAG
>ML254669.1:388-58691 GCA_005239495.1 Nicotiana undulata | reverse complement strand
GTTATGTATTTGCTGAACTTCAGCATTCTTTTGTACCTGAAGTTTTGTTCTGTTTGTGATGAACTTCAGCATTGTAGTAGCTGAAGTTTTGTTCTGTTTGTGATGAACTTCAGCATTCTAGTAGCTGAAGTTGTGTTATGTATTTGCTGAACTTCAGCTTTCTTTTGTACCTGAAGTTTTGTTCTGTGTCTCTATACTAGAGGGTAACGAGTGAGGTTAAAAGGCATGCAGAAGTAAAAAGACGCATAATTGCGAAAGAAGCTGTTGAGCAGTTTAAAGAGGATGAGCGATCTGCTATTGTTGATGCGGTTTTTGTAAAAGTCAAGGTAAGCTAATTTATAGAGAAGTCTTTTTTTTCATGCTAATGTTATTCAGATTAATCATTGTTAGTAATTTTTTTCTAGGAATATTTTGATGAGAAGTTTGAAAAGTTGTTTAAGATTGTCGACAAATCAAATGGAACGGACGATGACTCCATCATGAAGTATCGACAATATGATAGGATGAATTACTCATTTTACCATCTATCGGATATTAATGCTGCTCATGATGAAGCGCATGAAAATGTTAAACCTATGGAAGTGGCTGTTGAAGGAGATCAACGTGTTGAACAACAATTTAACGACGAATGTCCCAGTGTTGATCGATTGAGCAAAGATGGAAATGATGAACAATTATCAACTGTGAATGTTGGAAGCAAGAAAGGTGTAGATGATCAAGTTGTTGATGATGAATGATGCACCAAGTTGTGCTTTGGGCAGTGATCTTGCAAAAGGAAATTTGATTGGTGATGGAGATCATGCACCTGTTGGTACTGAAGAACGGACATCGAGTGATGCGTGTACCAATATTGAGAGAGGTAATCTGTTTGCAGACGCACTTGCTATAAATCAGTTTGCTAGGTGAAGGGACACATGAAATTTATAGTAGAAGTATAAAAAATTTCTATATATATATATAGAGGTCATTGATCCTTCCCCCCTCTTTATGAACATGCAGTGGAAGTTAATACAACTGAAAAACTATCTGATGATGTTGAATTAAATGAATATAGAGTTGATAAAATGCTTCTAGAGAATACTCCAATGCTCCTCGATGTTGCTGCACAATTGGATGAATCTGGAGCTGCCGATATAGACAAAGGCATGCAGGAAACCACAGTACAAGACAAACATCAAGGTATTCTATAGATCATGAATTTATTACATTCGGTCCAAGTATATTTTTTACAGTTTGAAATTTTACATACTTTATTTTTTTTTGTTTATTTTTTGACGATTATTTAGAAGGATTGGATGCAGCAGCTCAAAAAGAAATTGGTGAGCTTCTTCGGCTATATGAAAAAGGAGAAATACATCTATTCACACCTGTTGGCTCACAAACAGGTGTGAATTGTGTTTGTATTATTTTATAAAATTTAGTCAATATATATATATATAAATATAAAACGCTAATGGAAGTGGATCCGTTGGAATTCAAACACCATCTGTGCACTTAGACTAGGTAGTTATTTTCTGCAATTCGATTACAAGTTGTTTTGTTTTGCCTAATGTGTGTTTTGTATCAGTTGTATTTATGTTTATTTTCCTTGCTTTTGCAGATATCATCTGATGCATCACAACTTCTTCCAAATCCTAAGAGAAGGAAGATTTACATGTCTCCTAATGTTATGAGTGACACCAGTGATATCCCAAACTTCAACTTATGTTTATTTTCGCTGGGTAGTACAAAAGGGACTCGTTCTGAAGGCAATTATGTTGTTGTTGTTGTTGGTGAAGAGAGACAAGAAGATTGTGAACAACAACGAGTTGGTCAAGGATCTGCCACCATGGCTGTGGATTTTCCCCTTGCTGCTGAACAACAACATTTAGTTGTGACGGAACAACATGGAGTTGGTGAAGTAGGTGGCATCATGGCTGTGGAATCTTCCCCTGCTGCTGAAATGCAGCAATTAGTTGTGACAGAACAGCAGGAAGAGCAACCAAAAAGAAAAGCAGATAAAAAAGGGAAAAGGATTCGTATGGAGAGTATTTGGTTGAAATCTCCTTATGTTGTTCCTAAACAAAAGCGAAGGGGGCAAGATTGGAAAGAAGGAAAGACTACACGAAGGTGTCCCTTCCATTATGTTAATCGAGACAGTGGATTGATCGAAAGATTTAGTGACTGGTTGAAGACGGATGCGAGTGAATATAATTCCAATCCATTCAGATTAGCTGGAATGGACATTCCAAAGTCATTCTTTACCGAGCTTGTGGATCCTATCTCTGATCTTTCGGATGAAGTAAGTTATTAAGTTTATTTTTTGATTTCGTTTTCAACTGCATTTCTCAAAATCTCAGGTTATTTTTATAGTAAAGTTTTTGTACTGTAATTTGGTAAAATTCAACTTATTTTTATAGTGAAACTGTTGAAGTTGTTTAGCTTATTTTCTATAACTTCAGCCTAAAGTTGCTAAAGTTTTGACATGCGGTCTCTAGTTTTTTTTTCTAAACTTTTAAATCAAACATGTTGCAGCTTGGAATCCAACCAATCCCCTGGAATCTTATCCTTCTCTCGAAACGGATCCATGTCGTGGTCAGGGAGGTGGTAGATGTTGTTCACAGCTTCTGCCCCGAAATGTACCATCTTTCCTCGAATCCTCATCTTCGGCTTTTTCATGTATGGAAGGGAGATTCACATAGAACTCCCTCACCCACTGCTCATTTTCCCTGCAAGGTGGAGGGGCGAAACAAATCCAGCCCATAACAACAAGCTTCCGGTAGAACTCAGGCAGACGTTGCTCAACTTTGTCCATCTTTATTCCACTCTCCGGGAGCAACTTCTTTGTGATTATCTCATTGTAATACCATTCCTGACACCCTCGTGATAATAATATGTGTTGGTCGTAGTTGTCCTCAAGTTCCATGGGACTTCCGGGCAAGGATTCCGTGGAGTCGGAACTCATTCTCAATATGTGGGTCTGCAAAACAAATCATTGAAATGAAAACGGAGTATAGCCATGAAATATGTTGCAAAATGAATCTTGGATATCAAAAGAGTGATTAGACAGTTGAAATAATACTTAGAAAAAATTTCAAAATTTTCAAAAAAGGCAAATATTCGCTCTCTGATATCGCATTTGCGACATATTTCTTCGCAAATGCTAAGTCCTCATGTATCGCAATTGCGAGCCATCTTTCGCAATTGGGAAGTCCCCTGAAACAGTCAGAGTTCGCAAATGCGAACTCCTCCTTCGCAAATGCGAACCCGTCGTCCCCAACCCTAGAACAGTTCCTAATCTGGAAATTGCTTCCATGAAATCACTTCTAACAACCCCCAATACAACCCAAATGGTCTTTACACACGAAATCATGCAATAAACATCACATACAATCACAAAAATGCAAAGAAATTCCGAAATCTAGACCCAAAATGCTACCCCTTGTTTCTAAACATCAATGGCACTCAGATTTCTCTCAAATTCATCACACATTGTTGGACTAACACTCTCAACCAGCCTCACCCATAAAATGACAATATGAAATTTGAGTTTTCTAGTGTTTGTGTACGGAAAAACAAGAACACACTTCAAGCTCTAGGTTTTGGGAAATTAATTGAAAAAGAAGAAGAAGAAGAGGAATTAGAAAATGCAAGGATTTAGCAATTTTACCTGATTGTTGCACTTGGAAGTGAGAAATTGAGACTTGGAAGGTTGGGAAGAACTAAATCATCTTGTTCCTTGAATCCCAAACTAAAATTTTCAGTTTTCTACAAATGAAAATCGTCAGGTATCGCAATTGCGACCGACCCTCAGGTATCGCAATTGCGACCCCCAGTTCGCAAATGCGAACTCCCCCAGGAAACTGTCCAGTTCGCAAATGCGAACTCCATTTCAAAAAAAAAAATTCTTTAAATAAGATAAAGTAAGAATAAAAAATAATATTTATAATAAAATATTTTGTAATAATTATAATAATAAGGATAATAATAATGGAATTATAAGGAAATAATGATAAAATAATCCTTACACTAAACAGTTCCAATGGTTTGAATGACTAATAATTTGAGAAATAATGGGTCGCTACGACCAAGCACCACATTTAACGACATGACACGACATAAATTAATTCTACCAATTGTATCGTCGCTTGGGAAATAGATATTGGTCACCTAAATTGGAATCAAGCTTGTGACAACGAATAGTGAGAATGATAGGCTGATGATCAAGCCGAACTCTAACTTCTTCACTATGCACTTCTCGGTTTCATGGGAGGAATGTTAATTGCCCTATTATTCCTTTCAAATCGTAAATGGTGTGACTTTTGTTCCTCCTCCTCGTAATCTCTTTTGACTCGTATAGTCCGATTTCCATATCTCCACACATGACCGATGTTGAGAAACGCTTAGAACGTGACAAGTTGGTATGACGTTGTAATTTTCCAATAACTTCAACCACCTCATTTGCCCCTGATTGAGATCCTTTTTCTAGAACAAGTACCGAAGACTGCAAGGGTCTGTGAAAACATCACCCGGCACACCATAGAGATAGTGCCTCCAAATCTTTGGTGCATGAACATTGGCTGTCAAACCTTCAAGATTCGATTCTTCCCGGAATTTTGGTATCCTTTATTTTACCCGGACTAGAATCAAGTTCAGCCATATTTTTAGTTACACCGGCTGACTCTAAGTCCTCATTTTCTTGGTATCACTAATACTCGTGGAGCCGGTTGGCGGATGTTCGATTATTGAATTCCTCAAAGCAAAATTCACATTTTTCCTCGGAATGGACTCTTTATGACCTTCTCCCACATTTTCAAAATGATGGATATAATGAGCCTCAATCGACGATTTCTAAGCGATTATTCAATATTCTCCAACGGGTAAATAACATTCCCTCTTCATTATTGTTTTCCAAAAATAAAGGAGTTTTTCTTCAATGCGGGTGCAGTAGAGAGATAAGCCATTGAGACAACTACTTGAGAATCCGAGACGAATAGGCGGAGTAGTTAACTCCAAAAAAATTAATTACCAAACTAAGTAATTTTCTATGTCCGTTCGAGGACGAACGTTTGTCTAAGAGGGGGAGATTGTGATGACCCAAAGGGGTCATCTTATTAATTAAGACTCCATTACAGACTCCTAAGCCTTCAAAAGACTAATTTTAATTATCTCAATTTGCGTGCGCATCCCGGGCGTGAATCCGGAAAGCTTTTATGTGAAAATACGAGAAATAAAAATTTCTAGAGTTAAAATTTGGTTTTAGTTGACTTTGGTCAACCTTTTGGGTAAACGGACTTGGATCTATGTTCCGACGATCTCGAGAGGTCCGCACTACAATATGGGATTTGGGCGTATGCTCGGAATTGAATTCCAAGGTCCCTAGCCTTAGAAAAATATTTTTTGAAGAAAATTATGCTGCTGGTTAATTCAAGAAATAAAGAAATGAAATAATATGTGAAATTTATGATACGGGCACGTATTTTGGTTCCGTAGCCCGGAACAAGTTCGTTATGTTATGTAAGTCCTATCTGTGAAGTTTCATGAAAATCAGAGTTGATTTGATATAATCCGTACATCAGGTTGAAAAGTTAGAAAAATTAAGTGTTCTTCAGAAAATCATGAGTTTTGAGGTTAAACTCGTAGATTTGATGCTATGTTGATGATTTGATTATACGATCAAGCCCGTATGATGTTTTTAGACTTGCGTGCTGATAACTAGGGATTTTACCTTGTTTTACACTCTATCTTGCTTAAGTTTTGGATGCAATTGTACACGAAATAGTCCCAATGGCTTACATGTTGTGCTTGATGTAGGGTTTAGCCAAAAAAGATGACAAATAGTCAAAGACCTTCTC
Source organism: Nicotiana undulata (assembly GCA_005239495.1). Taxonomy (NCBI): domain Eukaryota; kingdom Viridiplantae; phylum Streptophyta; class Magnoliopsida; order Solanales; family Solanaceae; genus Nicotiana; species Nicotiana undulata. The sequence continues at coordinate 52,857 of ML254669.1, read as the reverse complement.
AAAAAGGAGTGAAACTTGCACAAGTACCAAGAACAACCAAAAGTCAAAGTCAAAGTGACCACCGCGAATCGCGGTCCACTTTATGTGGTCCGCAGTGGTGAGGTTCAAAGAGTTGTTTCCAAGGAAAATTCCACCGCGGCCGCGGTGAGGAGATTCAGAGAACCTGATTTTGAAGGCCAAGACCAACACGAACCGCGGTCCATTTTATGCGGTCCGGGGTCAAGAAGATTCAGAGACCCAGCACTTGAAGCGTAGAAGTCTACCGCAGACCGCAGTCGTTTCTTCGCGGTCCGCGTTGAAGCCACCGCGGCCGCGGTCCAATTTATGCGGACCGCGGTGGCCAAGTTCAGAGACATAATTTGTGAGACCAAAAAGCCGCATCGCGGCCGCGGTCCATTCTGTGCGGTCAGCGGTGACCCCGCAGGGGCATTTTTGTCCGGAATTTTTGGCTGAGTATAAATAGCTTCTTTTGTTATTTTTTTAGGTTAAGCTTTGTATCAGATATTGTTGGGAGCTCATGGGCGTAATTCTACAACAAGTTTTTGTAATTTTAGCTAGATTTCAACATTAATCCTTCAGTTTTATTTTATAATTCAATTACATGGTTTTGCTTCATCTATTTCTTTGATTTCTTCATTGATTATGAGTAGCTAAACCCATTAGCTAGGGTTTTGGCTCAACCCTAGTGTAGGTAATTAATGGGTTCTCTAAATTACGGCTTAGATGTTTATGGGTGATGGATATTTGGGCTGATTTGTGGTTTTATTGTTAAAATTAGTGGTTGCAAACACTAATTGGTGTTCAATTGACTTGGGTCTTTCTTGAGAAAGAGGACTTGAGTCTAGAAAATCAACCCAACAAGGAATTAGGATGAAATCATGAGAACTGATAGTCCCAATTAACGGGTTAAACCTCGAGAGAGTAAAACCCTACTTGAGCCTAAATTGCTTGTGCAAATTTGATACCCAATTGACCTTGAGAAAGCAATTAGGGCAATACCGCTCAAACTAACGAGAGGTATAAAGTGGGTAACGTTAGGCATTGGTTATATCATAATTCCCCGAATAACATCTTTGCTTTAGAAATTAGAACTCGTTGATTACTCGCCTGGGTAAAAGCCATAACTCTAGTGCCTTTATCTAATTAGAAAATAACCCAAAAAGATAATAGTTAGCTTAATTGCAATTATAGTAGCCTAAACCATAGTTATAATACAAAACCCAAAAATTATGAGAAGTGTAATCAAGAACACGAAACACTATTAGATTACGTAGAAACTCGACTCCAAATCATAACTCTCTGAGGAATCGATCCCGACCTTTCGGGTAAAAGCTGCACCGACCCTCATCTTCCTACTTTCATAGTAGTGTGGGTGAGAGCCGATCACTTTTTGGCTCCGTTGTCGGGGAGTTATATGGTACTGATTATCTACATGAATAGTAGTGTTAAGTGTTTTTCTTTCCTTCTGTTTTTAACGTTTTTGTTGAATCTATTCAGGTGCAAATGGCGGATCCCTTAGGAAACGTTATTGTGGGGGAGGAGGTATTTGATAACCCAGATGATGAAATCAACCAAGTACCACCTCAAAGAAGGGGCCGACAGGCCAATATTCAAGAGGACATTCCAGGCCCTCCCCCGCTTCCAGCTGCTAGAGCTGCCCCTCGGGTCCTTCCAAACAAGAGGTATGCTAGTGCCATTGCCCCGCCGAGGATTCAGGCGGGAAATTTTCAAATTACCAATGTGATGCTACACTCTTAGAGTAGCGGGGTTATTTCACCGGATCCGCGCACCAGAATTCTCATAAACATCTAAAGGGCTTCGTGGATACATGTTGGGGAAGTAAACAAACGAATGTCTCGGAGGATGCATTGAGACTTCGGTTATTCCCCTTCTCTCTTCGAGGGAAGGCTAATGATTGGCTCGAGCGGCTTCCCAACCATTCAATATCTACTTGGGATGAGCTCGCGGACAAATTCATGGCTAAATTCTTCTCCCCAAGTCATATGGCGGGGCTCAAAGATGAAATCTTGGCCTTTAAGCAAGAACCCAACGAGCCTTTGCATGAGATATGGGAGAGATATCGGACCATGGTTAAGGAATGTCCGAACAACGACATGACTGAAGCCATGATCCAGCAGACTTTCTACCAAGGGATAAACACTGTCAATCAATGTGTGGTCAATCAGTTGGCCGGTGGAAACTTCATGAAATTGTCTTACCCCGAGGCATGTGAGGTATTAGATGAGATGGCTGACACATCATCGGCTTGGCAAAGCAGAGCGAATGTTCCTCAAGGTGAATCTGGTGTTAATAGCCTTCATAAAGATCTCCAAGAATATGGGCAAGCAATTGCCGAGCTCACTACCACTATGAATCAACTTGCCAAAGCCCAACTCCAACAATTGCAAGGTCCAAAGCAAGTAAATGCCATGGAGAGAGAGAATGTGTTGGTGAATCAAAGAAGACCTCGGGGAAATTCTAAGCAAATCAACAATGATCAGGGTGACCAAGGGCCAAGTGAATATAGTCAAGAAGAGGAATATGATGACCAAGAAGAGGATGTGATGTATGCTAATAATTACCAAGGTCAAGGAAACAGTCAAAGAAACAATCAAAACTGGAGAAACCAAGACAACAATCAAAGTTGGAGTAATCAAAGACAAGAAATTGGAACAATAACAACAATGCACGAAATTGGGAGAACAACAATGATCGACAATGGGGGAACAACAATGATGACAATTGGAGTGAAGGCAACAACAACAACAACTAGGGTGGCAATGGTAACCGGGGGTCGGGCTTTCAAAGGCCCCCGATGTACCAACAACCAAGAAATCCACCCCGTACCAATCTCAAGGACAAAGCTCATCAAGCAATGATATGGGGAGAATTGAACACATGTCCAAGAAGATGATGGAGCGAAATGCGGACTCCGATGCTCAGTTGGCCTCTCACAACACCTCCATTAGGAACCTTGAAGTACAAATGGGCCAAATTTCTCATGCCTTAAACACGCGCCCAAAGGGTGCACTACCGAGTGATACGATGGTGAACCCCAAGGGTGGGAAAAATAATAATATTGGTCATGCCATGGCGGTGACCACGAGAAGTGGAAAAGGTGGTGAAGCAAGTACTTCTAGGAAAAAGTGAATTATTGTCGATGATGATGCATTGCCCCATGATGAGTTACCAATTGAAGTTGAGCAAGTGGTGGAAGATCCAACTACTAGTGAGGTGAGAATTGATATCCATGATAATGGGGAGGATTTTCAAAGGGACGTGAACCCGTCTAGGGAACACGTGATTGATATGCCGGAGCTGGTGGTCCCACAAGCCAAGGCACCATTGCCTAGGCCCCCTCCTCCATACCCTCAGCGGTTGGCGAAACAAAAGCAAGAGACTCAATTCAAGAAGTTTATCGATATGATGAAGAATCTTTTCATCAATGTCCCGTTGGTTGAAGCCTTAGAACAAATGCCCGGGTATGCTAAGTTCATGAAGGACTTAGTCACTAAAAAATGGTCTATGGAGTGTGAAACCATCAAGATGACTCACCAAGTGAGTGCCATAGTACATCCAATGGCACCCAAACTTGAAGACTCGGGAGCTTTTACCATTCCTTGCACAATCGGGAGTGCGGAGTTTGCTAAAGCCTTGTGTGACCTTGGAGCGAGTATAAACTTGATGCCATACTCGGTATTTAAAACATTGGGGATTGGGTAACCTAGGGAGACCTCCATGCATTTGCAAATGGCGGATAGGTCGATGAAGAGGCCCCTAGGGATAATTGATGATGTCTTGGTGTGGGTGGAAAAATTTATTTTGCCCGCGAACTTTGTCATATTGAATTGCGAAGTGGATTTTGAGGTCCCCATCATTTTGGGAAGGACCTTCCTTGCAACAGGGAAGGCCTTAGTTGATGTGGAATCTGGGGAGCTCACTTTTCGAGTGGGCAATGAGAAGGTGGTATTTCATATGTGTAATTCAATGAAGCAGCCAAACAGTACAGAAGTATGCTCCTTTTTGGACCTCGTCACTGAGGTGATTATTGATGATGCAAGCTCTATGATTCATGTTGATGATGCAGTGGAGGATGCCTTATTGGACCACAAGGACACCGTGGTAGATGGTTTTCTTTAAAGTACCAATGCCCTTCAAGGCATAGGTTCTTACTCATATGGTCCCAGGAAGCTATCATTGGACTTGGAGAACCGGAAGACTCCACCAACAAAGCCTTCAATTGAAGAGCCCCCGACTTTGGAGTTGAATCCACTACCCTCCCACCTCAGGTATGAATATCTTGGTCCCTCTCGTACTTTTCCTGTCATTCTTTCCTCTTGCCTAACCCAATTGCAGGTAGAATCAACTTTAAATGTGCTACGGAGGAGGAAGAAAGCAATAGGATGGACTCTTGCGTACATTCGGGGAATAAGACCCGCTTTTTGCATGCACAAAATCATCTTGGAGGATGGAGCAAAGCCTTCCGTAGAACACCAACGAAGGCTCAACGAGGCAATGCAAGAGGTGGTGAAGAAAGAAATAATTAAATGGCTTGATGCGAGGGTTGTCTACCCAATTTCGGATAGCGCTTGGACTTCTCCGGTCCAATGTGCTCCGAAGAAGGGTGGAATGACGGTGGTCCAAAATGATAAAAATGAACTCATTCCAACGAGGACGATCACAGGTTGGCGGGTGTGTATGGATTACCGCAAGCTCAACAAAGTGACCCGCAAGGACCATTTCCCCTTAATTTTCTTGGATCAAATGTTAGATCGGCTTGTGGGTCGGGCTTTCTACTGCTTTCTGGATGGGTATTTAGGTTATAATCAGATTTTGATTGCCCCGGAGGATCAAGAAAAGACCATTCTCACATGTCCTTATGCCTTCTGGTCTTTGCAATGCACCCGCCACTTTTCAACGGTGCATGATGGCGATCTTTACAGATATGGTTGAAGACTTCCTTGAGGAGTTTATGGATGACTTCAGTGTCGTTGGGGATTCTTTCGATGAGTGTTTGAGTAATCTTGACAAAGTCCTTGCTCGCTGTGAAGAGACCAACTTGGTGTTGAATTGGGAAAAGTGCCACTTTATGGTGGAAGAAGGAATAGTGTTGGGCCACAAGATCTCGAGGAATGGTATTGAAGTGATTTCTAAGTTTCCACCACCAACTTCGGTTAGGGGAGTCCGGAGCTTCCTTGGGCACGCCGGGTTCTATCAGCGTTTCATTAAGGACTTCTCTAAGGTGGTCAATCCTTTGTGCAAATTGCTAGAGAAAGATGCCAAATTTCATTTTGATGAGAATTGCATGAGTGCCTTTGAATTGTTGAAGCACAAGCTTACCATAACTCCTATCATCACGGTGCCGGATTGGATCTCTCCTTTTGAGCTTATGTGTGACTCTAGTGATGTAGCCGTGGGGGCGGTGTTAGGCCAGAGGGTGAACAAGATCTTCCACCCTATCTATTATGCTAGCAAAACAATGAACTCGGCCCAAATGAATTACACTGTCACGGAGAAGGAGCTATTGGCAATAGTCTTTGCGATGGAGAAATTTCGTCCTTATTTGATGGGTACCAAGGTCATAGTTCACACTGACCATGCGGCACTCTGGTATCTCATGACCAAAAAGGATTCCAAAGCGAGACTTATGCGTTGGGTATTGTTGCTTCCAGAGTTCGACTTTAAGATTGTTGATAGAAAGGAAGTGAAAACCAAGTGGCCGACCATCTTTCTCGATTGGAGGAGCAAGTTCGACCTTGTGATGGGCTTGAAATTAATGACAGTTTCCCCGATGAACAACTTCTTTGGGTATCAATGCAAGAAATACCATGGTTTGACGACATTTCCAACTATCTTGTCACGAGTGTTGTTCCTCTTGAGCTATCTTCTAACCAAAGGAAGAAGCTTAGGAGGGATAACATGGACTTCTATTGGGATGAACCATATTTATTCAAGATTTGCAATGATGGGGTCATCCGGCGATGTGTACCGGAAGAAGAACAAAGGTCGATTCTTGGGTCTTGCCACTCCTCACCGTATGGTGGTCATCATGGAGGGGCAAGGACTGCTTCAAAGGTGTTGAGCTGCGGTTTCTTTTGGCCTACATTGTATAAAGATGCCGGTGACTTAGTCAAGAGATGTGATGAGTGTCAGAGGGCTGGGGGGATTTCAAAGAAAGATGAGATACCTCTCAATACTATTCTCGAGGTGGATATTTTTTATGTATGGGGTATCGATTTCATGAGCCCGTTTGTTAGCTCTTGTGGGAACACATACATTCTCGTAGAGGTGGATTATGTCTCTAAATGGGTTGAATCAATGGCTCTACCCAACAATGAGGCCCATAGTGTTATTGTATTTCTCAAGAAGAGCATTTTTACAAGGTTTGGCACGCCTCGTGCAATCATTAGTGATGGGGGGTCGCATTTCTGTAATAAAGCTTTTGACACTTTGCTTGCAAAGTATGGTTTTAATCAAAAAGTGACCACTCCATATCATCCCCAGGAGAGTGGCCAAGTTGAAGTCTCAAACAAGGAAATAAAGAGTATATTGTCAAAAACGGTCAATGCAAATAGGATCGACTGGTCAAAGAAGTTGGATGACGCTCTATGGGCTTATAGGAATGCCTACAAGACCCCGATCGGTATGTCTCCATACCAATTGGTGTTTGGGAAAGCTTTCCATCTACCGGTTGAGTTAGAGCACAAGGCCATGTGGGCCTTGAGAAAGTTGAATCTTGAATGGGATGTGGCAGCCAATCTTCATGTGGAGCAACTTAATGAACTTGACGAATTCAGATTCCATGCCTACTCCAGTTCGTCCTTGTACAAGGACAAAATTAAGTACCTTCATGATAAGTATGCTCGTGGCAAGGAGTTCAAAGTAGGTGACTTGGTTCTCTTGTTCAACTCTCGGTTACGTCTATTTCCGGGAAAGCTTAAGTCAAAATAGAGCGGACCTTTTGAAGTTGTGTTTGTGACTCCATTTGGTGCACTTGATCTAAAGAACAAAAGTGGAGAGATTTTCAGAGTCAATGGGCACAGGTTCATGCACTACCTGGGCAAAATTGATGACAACCATGTGGTGGCACTTCTCCATCTCAATTGAACTTGGTAACATGCGTCGTGCCGCGACATTAAATCAAGCGCTTCTTGGGAGGCAACCCATGTGTATTTATTTTTGTTTTTCTTTGATTTCCTTGGTAGTATAGGACTCATTTTTTCACTAACTGGTTTTGGGATGTTGTAGGATTACTTTGATGCAGAGCAAAAAGCTAAGTGTAGGAATTCCAGCTCTCTGAAGTTTGCATCGCAGACTGCGGTCCTCTTTTCGCAGCCCGCGGAGCCATCTCACAAGAATATAAGCCTCTGGAGTTTGCACCGAGGCCGCGGTACCCTTTTTTGCGGACCGCAGTGAACCACTGCGGCCGTAGTTGAATTTTCGCCGTCCGCGGTGGCCATTTGCCCAGAAAACTGAATGATCGCGGACCGCGGTCGCTTTTACGCGGTCCGCGATGGGTAAGTACAGTGGGTCCCAGGCCCCCCTTCTATAAATAGACCTTCAGGGCTTGATTTTACACTTTACGCACTTTGACTCTCCACAGCGAAAATCTTACCTGTGCATCACTCTTCATACTTTCAAGTGTTCATTTCATTCATCTAATCTTCATCCCAATCTAGTAAGTGTAATTGTGATTCCATAACTTCTTAATTTAATTATTTTCTTGTTTATTTGGTAGATTTCCTTCTCCTTTTCTCCCTCTTTCTTCTTTAAGCCATTAATCATGTGTAGGGTTGTTCATAATGCTCAATTTAGACCCATTTTAGTTAATTTCACTCATTAGTCACCTAGGGTTTCAACAACATGTGTATTTTAACTTGAATTAACCGTAAAACTTGGAACCCTAGGTTTTAGATTAGCGCGGTCTGCGGTGTTTTTTCGCGGACCGCAGTGCTTGAAATGTTAAAGTCTTCAATTGATGACCGCGGTCCTTTTTATGCGGTCCGCGGTACTTGACTTCAGAGAAGGGGTATTCTGAATCCCACTTCTCCGCGGACTGCGGTCGTCTTTGTGCGTTCGCGGTGCCTGAGTGCGGACGTGGTCGCTTTTACACGGTCCGCGGTGCCCACATTCAGAGAACTGATTCTTCTGACCCTTCCTCAATGCGGTCCGCGGTCCCAACATCTGCAACCCATTTCTCAGCATCTGATTCTTCTTTGTTCTCTAATCTATGCACTGTTGAATACTAACAAGCTTTACATGAATTCACCTTGCAGATCATGGTCCAATCAAGAAGAGGTGGTCGAAAACCAAGTGGCAGGGGAGAGTCACCCCGGGGGAAACCAAGGGACAATCAAACTGGCCCCCAAAGTCCGGCAAGCTATGAAAGAGACAAGAAAAGCAATCCGGGCCATGGATAGAGCTGCTTCCCAATCGGGAAGTGAGTATGTACCCTCCGGAGGAGAGTCTTCAGAATCCATACCAGAGCACTACCCAGAATTTCTGGAGAGGTTTAGGTTGACCAATGAGACCTCTGACTCTCCCCCTGCCCAAGCATCAGCCCATTCTGAGTCGTTTGAAGGCTCAGCTGCAGGGAATGATCATGAAGACTCCACCTCACCCACAACTTCCCTGTCAGATAAACACTCCGAGGATGAAGAAGCAGAAGATGAACCCCAAACTGGGGGTGAACCCCAAGTTGGGGGAGTTGAGAGAACTAGGAAGCCTGAAGCTTGGCAAGACAGATTCGTGAGTGAGCCGGCCTTGCGTAAATTCCGGGAATGGTGGCCGGAGAGGAAAGTGATACCGGAGCGCAGGTTCATCATCAAGGATCTATTGCCACTCAACCCAATGTGAGAAGACAATTCAGGGGGAGAAAGGGCTGGGATTACTTCTCTTGTTTTTTGTCGGATGCCAGTGAACACCTTGTCAAGGAGTTTTACACAAACCTGTCTTAGCTGAAAAGGACTCCAAGGCAACCAAGGTGAGAAATATGACTGTGCCTTTTGATGGGGCTGCTTTGAACACATATCTGGAATTTGATGATGAAGAAAAGACAGAATACTTAGAGAAGTTGAATGTGGGAGATGAGGCCCGTCATTGGCTAGCGGAGCACTTGGCCATCCAAGGTGAAACCCCTGACTGGTTGCAAGCGGGGAAGGTGATTCTCCAGAGAACACTGAACTTTGAGTCAAAAGGGTGGGAAATATTTGTGTGTAGCAGACTAGACCCCACCTTCCATAAAAAATTTATTCCTCTCCGGCGGGCTGTGTCCATGATAAGAGGAAGTTTAACGTAAAGGTGAAGCCCAAAGCTCCATTCTCTTGGTACAGCCTTCAGAGTGATGACAACCCAAAGGGCAAGAATTTCAAAGGTTAATCCATTGCTTCCACTGGCCAGTCTGAAGAGCCAGTGGTTGTAGTGGAATATTCTCAGCCCGAGTCAGCCATCCCAGGCATTGCTCCAGGTCCCTCCACTTCAGCAGCCCCAGGCATTCCTGCATCACGGGCATATCCTCTGACTGCCCACAGACTAAGCCAGTCCCTTGCCAGTATCAACAACTGGATGCAGGCAGCTACTTCTAAGTTGTTTGTACTTTCTTCGTCTGTGGCAGCCCAGGCTACACCCCCTCCACCACAGGTACCCCAGTCCGTTGAGGATACTCTCAAGGAACTTCTGGCCAACCAGAAGAAAATCCTTGACAACCAGAAGTTGATCCTGGAAGTTGTGGATTCTCATGGGAAAGCACTGAAGGGTCTTGAAAAGGAGACCAAGAGGCTAAAGAAGACACGTGCATCCAAGGAGTCGGTGAAGGAGCTGAGGAAAGAGGTAGATAATCTTAAGGAGGACCACTTGCCATTAGACTTGCTGCTTTAGGACCCTGCTGCCCATCCCGAGCTAGAGCCAGAGAGAGAGAGGCCAGCAAAGAAGAGGAGAGTGCTACCCCGTACAGATGGTATTGTGATAGAGTTGGCAGACCCGCCAGTGCAGGCCCAGGCTATAGAGGAGGTTCAGGTCCAGGTCCAGTCGGAGACACAGGGTTTTGGGGACCAGTCACAGGTTCCCATACAGTCCACAGACCCCGGGACCCATACTGAGGATCCCACACAGACAGAGGGCCTATAGGGAGTTTCTCTTTACTCTCTTTCTCCTTATTTTTGTGAAGCTTATTTTGCTAGTTAGCATTGAGGACAATACTAGTGGCCCTATTTTGGTTTATTTGGATGACTGTATAATTCAGATACTATTTTTATTTTATTATGCTCTCTTTTGACTTTGGTATGTACATAAGTTTACTATTCTAGTACTTTTCGTATTTTTTACTTTTGGTCTGTATATAACGTTACTTTCTAATGTATATATTAATCCCTCCCTTATATATATTCGACTAAATTCCCTCTTGTACATATTCATTCTACTTTACGCATTTTAACTTTCCGCATTTTTTCCTTTTTGTAGCTTCTTATTTTATTTCCGTAGCTTCTTGTTTTGAATTTTTCGCGTGCAATAAGCCTTTGGTTTTCTTAATGCCTCAATTCTTTCCAAAGGTGGAATTTGTGTGAACTAGGTGGCTCTTCTCGAGGATGGATGGTGTGAAAACCTTCTTAAGGGTTTGAGTCTGTTTTTCTTTTTGCTTTTTGTAAATAATAGCGAGTGAATAGAGGTGCCTCAAGCAAAGTTTCACTTGGGCCTAGCACATTTGCCTTTGATCCTATGGTAAAAAAAAATCGTTGTGTTTAGGATGGTGAAAGTGGTGACCTTGAGACTCTTGTGTTGACCGATAATCATCAAATGGTTTTTCGGGACCAATGTGTTGCTCAAAGCATAACTGAGGTCGTTGTGGGCCCCCGAATCTGTTTCTTTAGCAATCCCATAGCATGAGTGGTGAGAGTTTGAATTGCAAGTCCAAGTCATGTGACATTAGTCTAGAACTTGCCCTGAATGCCTGTCTAGGCGAAATCATAAGTGAAGTTTGACTTAAGAGGTGATTATAGGCTCTCCTTGATCCGAATAGTGACTTGAACATCTCCATAGCCTCCCAATGACAATTTCCCTAGTCAACCCTTTTGAGCCTTAGACCTTTTTCCTTAAAAAACCATGATACAAGCCTTTACCAATTTTAACCCTCTCTTGACACCCCTTCTTCCCTTAGCACAAAGCAAAAACGTAAGTTTGGGGGAGAGACGAGCAATGAAACAAAGTGAAAAAGAAGGTACAAGAAGGAAGAAAAGGAAAGGCAATGAAAAAGAAAGAAAACAAAAAATCAAAAAGCCAAAAAGAATGAACAAGTTAGAAGAAATAAAAGGGAATCAATAAAAAGAAAAGAGATTAAAGGTAAGGAATGCTTGGAAAGGAGAAAAATGATTGAAATGAACAAAAAGGAGTGACCGAGTGTCTCTCTAACCCCTCAGAAAGAGCTAAATGACTCAAGAAGTCAAGAAAATGTGAAATAAATGAAGTGCTTAAGGGAAGATAAAACTCACTTTGACCAAATATTTCCTACCTTTAACCAAAAGCCTTCATCATTTACCCACAAAAGTCCTTTATGATCTTGAGTTGAATGAAACTTACATTAGTGGTGACTCACATAAGGGGCAAGCCTATGGTACTTTGAGCCGGACTTGAGTCTTTTCTTTGAGAGAGATGACTGAACTTCCATTATCCTTGTTCTGAGTATTACAATCTTAAAGTGAGGCTTGCTTAGGGAGAGTTGAGGAGTATGAGTTTGGGTTCCACAATGACCAAAGTAATAGTAAGAGTTTCATTCATGAGTCGAGTCAACTCTTGATGCTCTTGTGTCGCACTTAAATCCATGGTTTTAAAATGGTCAAATGTTGTTAAAGATTCATTTGTATTGAGGGCAAGTGTTAGTCCCAATTGATGCTAGAAGAGGTTACCTTAGGACATGTGAATTTTCTTGGAATTCCTCAAAAAGGGGTGGGGCTTATTTTGTTTGCTTGAGGACAAGAAAAATCTTAAGTTTGGGGGAGTTGATAACTAGGGATTTTACCTTGTTTTACACTCTATCTTGCTTAAGTTTTGGATGCAATTGTACACGAAATAATCCCAAAGGCTTACATGTTGTGCTTGATGCAGGGTTTAGCCAAAAAGGATGACAAATAGTCAAAGACCTGCTCAAAAAGGAGTGAAACTTGCACAAGTACCAAGAACAATCAAAAGTCAAAGTCAAAGTGACCACTGCGTATCGCGGTCCACTTTATGCAGTCCGCGGTGGTGAGGTTCAGAGTTGTTTCCAAGGAAATTCCACTGCGGCCACGGTCCATTCTACGCGGACCGCGGTGAGGAGATTCAGAGAACTTGATTTTGAAGGCCAAGACCAACACGGACCGCTGTCCATTTTACGCGGTCCGTGGTCAAGAAGATTCAGAGACCCAGCACTTGAAGCCTAGAAGTCTACCGCGGTCCTTTATTTGCGGTCCGCGTTGAAGCCACTGCGGCCGCGGTCCAATTTATGCGGACCGCGGTGGCCAAGTTCAGAGACATAATTTGTGAGACCAAAAAGCCTCACCGCGGCCGCGGTTCGCGGTGACCCCGCAGGGGCATTTTTGTCCGGAATTTGCGGCTGAGTATAAATAGCTTCTTTTGTTATTTTTTTAGGTTAAGCTTTGTATCAGATATTGTTGGGAGCTCGTGGGCATTTTTCTACAGCAAGTTTTTGTAATTTTATCTAGATTTCAACATTGAATCCTTCAGTTTTATTTTATAATTCAATTACATGGGTTTTGCTTCATCTATTTCTTTGATTTCTTCATTGATTATGAGTAGCTAATCCATTATCTAGGGTTGTGGCTCAACCCTAGTGTGGGTAATTAATGGGTTCTCTAAATTAGGGCGTAGATGTTTATGGGTGATGGATATTTGGGATGATTTGTGGTTTTATTATTAAAATTAGTGGTTGCAAACACTAATTGGTGTTCAATTGACTTGGGTCCTTCTTGAGAAAGAGGACTTGAGTCAAGAAAATCAACCCAATAAGGAATTGGGATGAAATCATGAGAACTGATAGTCCCAATTAATGAGCTAAACCTCGAGAGAGTAAAACCCTACTTGAGCCTAAATTGAATGTGCAAATTTGATACCCAATTGACCTTGAGAAAGACAATTAGGGCAATACCACTCAAACTACCGAGAGGTATAGATTGGGTAACGTTGGGCATTGGTTATATCATAATTTTCCAAATAACATCTTTGCTTTAGAAATTAGAACCCGCTGATTACCCGTCTAGGTAAAAGCCATAACTCTAGTGCCTTTATCTAATTAAAAAACAACCCAAAAAGACAATAGTTAGCTTAATTGCAATTATAGTAGCCTAAACCATAGTTATAATACAAAACCCAAAAATTATGAGAAGTGTAATCAAGAACACAAAACACTATTAGATTACGTAGTAACTCGACTCCAAATCATAACTCTTTGAGGAATCGATCCCGACCTTTCGGGTAAAAGCTGCACCGACCCTCATCTTCCTACTTTAATAGTAGTGTGGGTAAGAGTCGATCACATGCATGTTAGGTTTGAATCCCCGAGGGCTTGGGTGAGTTTCAGATAGGATTAGGCTATGTTGCGCTTGTTTTTTATGCCTCATCGTCGTTTCTTCAGGCATAAAATGATACCACACTAAGAAAATGAACTCCAAATTTAGTATTTATTGAATCATTAGATCCTTATCGAAATTTTGGATCCATAGAAAAAAGAATCATCGAATTTGGACATCGTATGAAGAAGTTATGCCCATTTTAGTGTCGGAAAAATACTGCTGGTGCCGGATGTCGTAAATGCGAACTCCAGGTCACAAATGCGACATCCGCAGCCTATTAAATGAGATTTTTGACGGGATTTTCACCCATTCTTCAATTTTCTCAAACCCTAAACCTCCATAGGTGATTTTTCAAAGACCCAAACTTCTCCAAATCATTGATAAGTGATCTTTAACTAATTCCTTTCATTCCTTTACAACTTTTAACAAGATTTCAACCAAAAATCTAGAGTTTTCATTGTAAAAATTGGGATTTTGGGTAGAACTTAGGAATTTCAAAATTTGGGGAATTGGACCTCGAATTGAGGTCGAATTCCAATACCAATTGCATATTCGGGTTCGGGAGAGATTGGGTAAACAAGTTTTGATCCGAACCTCGAGTTTAGACCAAGCGGGTCCGAGGTCGATTTTTGAATTTGAATAGGAAAACTTAGGAAAACCATTATTTTTCAATAACGTTGATTTTTTTAGGCTATGATTGATAACATTGAACAAATTGTGATTAGATTCGAGCGGGTTAGAAGCAAATTCTAAAGGAAAGGCATTGCTAGAACAGTGAATTGCTTGGGAGATCGAGGTAAGTGTTTGGTCTAAATTTGACTTGAAGGAATAGGAATCCCCACTTGTTTGCTATGTGAAATGCATGGGCGTGGTGTATAGGTGAGGTGACGAGTATCTATGAACCACCCAATTTGCCTATTAAGCATGATCCCTTTCACGTTCCCAACTTAGTTGATTCTTGTCTTAATTGTTCTATGACTATTTGGCTTTGTTACCTTGTTGTTAAACATTGTGGTGGTTATTTGTAAAGAGTATTGATTGTTTATTTGGTTCCCTTGTGGTACAAACGATTGAGCAGTTTGGCGTTGTTTTTACGAAGCATATACATATATATTGATGTTCCTGTTGGTTTCATTGTTGATAATATTGAGGAAGTGATGAGGAATGCAGTTTAACTGTTTTATGATTGTTGAGGTTTACGTGATTGTTTGGTTTCAATTAATTGTTGCCAACTATTGTGGCGAGTGTATTAAAAGTGTTGGATGTTCTTTTGATTTTATCATGGTACATAAAGACTGAGCTGGGTTGACAGCGTCATGGTGTTTACATATATTCTGGTTGGTTTTATTGTGAAATGATATTGGTTAAAGCTTACGAGCTATACGGTTTTCGGTTTGAAATTGTGGAAATATAAATATTGTGAAAGGCTTGGCCTGAATTCTGAAAGTTCTCATGAATTAATATAAGGTTATGATATGTCTGGTGGGAGCGTGTTGCACGCTGCAACAAAGGTGTGATAAGGGTGGAAAGGTGGGATCGGGTTGCACACCGTAGCATAAGCGATAAGGGTGATATATGTAGGGAGGACAGGTGGGAGCGGGTTGCACGCCACAACAAGGAGCGATAAGGGAGGACATGTTTTACTGGTTTTTGAAACTCAAGGATTTGAGACTTACAGATTTGAAAAGCTTAAATGTTTATTTTACTATTTTGTTTTTAGAAAGACAAAGATTTGAGACTTTCTACTTTATATCACTATTTTTTATATTTTGGCACTACTTTTATTCAAAGTTAAAGTTTGAAAACTTGAAACCTATTGAGAATTGGTTATAGCTGAGGCCTGAAAAAGGCGGCTGAGTTATTTCATTATTGTTGCGGTATTTGAATTTATGTGTTTAGATTTCCTTCTTGTTTTATATTTATTGTCTCAGTTATATTTTTCTTGTTCGTGCAAAATTGTTTTATTGTGTTATTGTATATAGTATTGTCACAGGTTATGTGTTGTTAATGCCATGTCGTAGCCTCGTCACTACTTCGTCGAGGTTAGGCTCGGCACTTACTCAGTACATGGGGTCGGTTGTACTGATACTACACTCTGCACTCTTTTGTGCAGTTCCAGGTACTGGTCAGAGTTAGGAGATTTAGTAGATGAAGTCATTGCTCGGAGACACGAGGTAGATCTGCTAGCATCCGCAGATTCCTGGAGTCTTCACTTAATTTCGGACACTGTTTTATTTCTCTCAAAATAGACATACTATTCTTTCAGCCTATTATTTGTAGCATTCTTAGTAGTTCGAATTGTGACACCAGACCCTAGGTAGTTATGAAATTAGCATTCGTTGATGGCTCGTCTGTTACTTTGAATATTAAATCCTGATTGCATTTATGGAGATATGTTAGATATTGTGTTTAATTGGATTTGTTCATGCGTGTGGAAATAAAGTTGTAAAGAAAATGATTGTATAATTTTTAACATTGGCTTGCCTAGAAAGTGTGGTGTTAGGCTCCATCACTGTCACGACCCGAATTACCCTCCGAACGGTCTCGTGACGGCACCTAGTCTCTACGACTAGGTAAGCCTAAAACATACGGAAAATAAAGCAATACAACAGTAGAAATAGAAAAGAAGAAGGAAATATATAACTCAGTCGCTCGGCATTTATAACTTTCACTTCCCAAAACCCAGAACGTCACAATAATCACAAGCTCTGTACTAATGTAGCTCTATACAGTGGAAAAAGGAAAATGTATATAAGTCTCCTAAGCCTATACTAGAATAGAAGGGGACTCGTGGGATTCTGCGGATGCGGCAGAATTACCTCGCAGTCTCCTGGCAGCTGCTAAAGTACTCCTAGCCAAAATGTTGTGTACTGGTACCTGGATCTGCACATGAAAAATATGCGCAGGAAAGAGCATGAGTACTCCACAATTGGTACCCAGTAAGTGCCAAGCCTAACCCTAGTCAGGTAGTGACGAAGTCAGGTTAAGGCTTTACTGGAGGTTTATAATAAAAACAGTAAAAAATAATCTAAACAGAGATAGGTAATAAGCTATAGCAAAACAGTAGAAACGAAAAAACTGCAAAGAATAATAAAAGAGAGCCCTCGGCTCAGCACAACACAACATATGTCTCCATAAACAAATATGCAATGCAGTAAAGGGGAAAGCTCCCGGAATCTAGTCCGTAGTCCCAATTTAAATGTGCAATGCAGTACAGGGGGAAAGCTCCCGGAATCTCGTCCGTAATCCCAATTTAAATATGCAATGCAATACAGGGGGAAAGCTCCCGGAATCTAGTCCGTAGTCCCAATTTAAATGTGCAATGCAGTACAGGGGGAAAGCTCCCGGAATCTCGTCCGTAATCCCAATTTAAATATGCAATGCAATACTGGGGGAAAGCTCTCGGAATCTAGTCTGTAGTCCTAATTTAAATATGCAATGCAATGAGTACAAGATACAGTGTATTTGAACAGTTCAGAAGAAATCACAGGAAAATACGTAATAAACTACGTAAATATGGTACAAGTATTAACAATTAGGAGTAACTCAAATAAGACAGGTAGACATGCTCATTCCTAGGCTACACTACACAGTTATTACAGGGAACAATGAAATAAGGATGATTGATTTATGTCATGAAAGGAAAAAGATGAAGTTTTATCAACAATAGCTCGTGTACGCACTCGTCACCTCACGTACACGACAATCATATAACAAAACAATATAAAAAACAACCTAAGGGGAAGTCCCCAACCCAGAGTTAGGCAATCCACTTACCTCGACTGCACTACTCAACCCAAAATCACGCTCTTGCCACGAGTATCTGACTCCGGGTGGCCCAAATCTAATCAATTCGATTGTATAATGTAAATAACACTTTAAGGAATCAAAATAGCTAATTAATTCGAAGCTAATACGCGAAATAAGGAAATTCGCCCAAAAAGTCCCTCGGACCCACGTCTCGGAATTGGGTAAAAATTATATATCCCGGATACTCGTTCACTCACGAGTCTAACCATATAAGAATCTCTCAAATCGGATGTCAAAAACCCAATCAAAACTCAATAATTCGGCCTATGAAGTTTATCCAATTTTCCCCAAAATTTTCCACTAAAATTCGAAATTTAAAGACTAGATTAAAGTTAGGAATCATGGAAATTGATCTAAGTTGGGTAGAAATCACTTACCCAAGTTACCCAGGTACAAAATTCTTCGAAAATCGCCCCTCCCGAGCTATCAAATTCGCAAAATGTGAAAATAAGCTTAAACCCTCGAATTGGGGTTTTAATAAATCTGCCCAGGCATTGTTCTATGTGATCGCAGACATACTGTCGCGATCGCAAAGTGCATTCAACCACGCGCCCAAAATCCTTCAACGCGAACGCAATGAAAGGTCTGCGATCGCGGACCTTCTCTCCTCAAGGCTACGCGATCGCGGTTGTAACGACCTGGCCGGTCGATTTGGAGAGTTAGCACCCCGATCCCCTGATAACTGTTCCTCCCTTGTCTTATTAGGTTAATGGAATGAGTCGGAGCTTTGAGTGATGAAAATTGGAGTGTTTTTGGAAATATAGTCATTTAAGGTGAGCTTTGACCTTAGAAATTGGGCCGGAGCGGGAGCTATGTGAAGACGGATCCGGAATGGAAATCTGTCGACTCCTTCAGCTCCGTTGAGTGATTTCGGGGTTGGAAGCGTGTTCGGAATGTGTTTTTGAGGCCAGACGTAGATTTAGGCTTGAATTGGCGAAAATTAGAATTTCGGCGATTTCGGCCGATAGGTGAGATTTTGATATCGGACTCGGAATGAAATTCTGAAAGCGACAGCAGGTCCGGAATGTCATTTATGACCTTTGTGCAAAATTTGAGGTCATTCGGACGAGTTTAGACGTGGTTCGGCGTCAGAAGTGAATTCTTGAAAATTTCTAAGTTCCTAGGCTTGAATCTATGCATTTTTGGATATTTTGATGTTAGGGGACGTGTTTTTAAGGCTCGACTAAGTTGGAATGAGGTATTTGGGTCAGTTGGTGGTTATGGTTGAGGTCCCGGGGGCCTCGGAGTCAATTCGGATGTTTAACGGGGAGTTTTGGGGACTTTGCAAGCAGCTGGACCAGATCCTCTTCTGGTGTTCCGCACCTGCGGTGGAATCTCTGCAGGTGCAAGCTCACAGGAGCGACCCCCTAGCCGCAGGTGCGAAGGGTGAGGAGTCTTCCCAGGGTCCGCAGGTGCGAAGGAATTTCCACAGGTGTGGAGCCGCACCAGCGACAAGAGACCCGCAGGCGCGACCCCTGTCCAGCCTAAGTGAATCCCGCACCTGCGTTTGGGTTCCGCAGGCGCAGAGCCGCACCAGCGACCAGCCAGCCGCAAGTGCGATCCCAGGGGTTTTAAATGAAATCCCACACCTGCGATGATATTTTCACAGGTGCGGTTAAAGGGACCGCAGGTGCGGAAATCCCTGTTTATATTCTAAAAATCCGAGGGTCATGTTATTTCACCATTTTTGAGTTGTGGGAGCTCGGGAGGGGCGATCTTTGAGAGGATTTTCACGTGGGTAATCGAGGTAAGTGATTTTCTACCACCATAGGTTAATTTCCGCGTTCCTAATCTTAAATCCCACCCTTAAATTCATGATTTTGAGTTAAAATTGGGGGAAAATGGAAGAAACTTCTTAGACCTAATTTTGGGGTTTTGATTGGGTAATTAACCTCCGATTTGAGAGATTTTCATATGGTTAGACTCGTGAGCGAACAAGGGTTCAGAAAATATAAATTTTTCCCGATTCCGAGACGTGGGCCCGAGGGGCGTTTTGGTCAAATTTTCTAATTTCGCGTATTAGTTCTGAATTAATTAGTTATTTCGATTTCTTGAATTTATATTTACGTTATCCCATCGAATAGAATAG
Organism: Nicotiana undulata; assembly: GCA_005239495.1. Lineage (NCBI taxonomy): Eukaryota > Viridiplantae > Streptophyta > Magnoliopsida > Solanales > Solanaceae > Nicotiana > Nicotiana undulata. The sequence continues at coordinate 33,399 of ML254669.1, read as the reverse complement.
ATTTGGGCCACCCGGAGTTGGATACTCGTGGCAAGAGAGTGATTAGCCGTTGATTTGCACAGTTGAGGTAAGTGGCTTGCCTAACTCTGTGTTGGGGAATCTCCCTTAGGCATTTTTACTGGTTTTTCCTATAAAAACCCCGTGTACGTGAGGTGACGAGCGCGTGCACGGGATATTTTCACTGAAGTTCCTTATTTCTTTCTACATAATGCTTCCTTTCCAACTCTATTATTACTGCTATCATTTAAATTGCATAATAACTTAAGATTTATCATGGTAAATTGATTTCTAACTGATTTTCCAATCGTTACTATTCTTTGAAACTGATTTAATGATCTTTCTTCGAGATTTCCAACTGGTTTTTCCTCAAACCCTTAAAACTACGTTATTTTGGAGATTTACTTTATATTACGTATAAATACAGGGATTGCGGGCATAGACCTGAGCCTTTCCCTCATTCTGCATTGCATACAGGGATTGCGGGAATAGACCTGAGCCTTTTCCTCATACTGCATTGCATTGTAGCTTTACTTTCTTACAGAGCTTTATATATATTTATATTGCGTTGATCTGAGCATTTGATTATACCGTTCTTGCTAGCCTTTACTTATAATTCCTGTCGATTATCACCTGTTTTACTTACTTGTTCTCTATATCTGTTACTTTGCAAACCTCGGTAGGGCCTCTACCTGAACTCGTCACTACTTGACTGGGGTTAGGCTTGTCACTTACTGGGTACCGAATGTGGAGTACTCACGCCCTTCTGCGCATGTTTTTCCCCATGTGCAGATCCAGGTCCTAGTACGCGGTATCTCAGCTAGCCAGCAGCAGCGGTATCAGGAGACTCGAGGTATAATCTGCAGCGTCCGCAGATCTCCGAGTCCCCTTCCTATCTTGCAGTTGTAGTACTTGTAGACGAAACTATACGGTCTTTTCTATCCAGTTGTACCCATTGAGCAGTAGAGTAGCTTGTGATGTGTTGTGATATTCCGGGTTCTGGGTAAAGTAACTGTTAATGCCGAGCGGCGTCGACTTTAGTATGATTTATTTCACTTACTATTATTTTACCTGTTTTATCTAAATTTCGCTTAAGTAATAGACTTACCTAGTCGTCTAGACTAGGTGCCATCACGAGACCCAGTCGGAGGGAGAATTGGGTCGTGACAAAAGATAATAGGTTTTTTCAGAGAAAAACATTTAAAAAGCTTCGTGATATACATAGATCTAAGGTAGATCTAGAAGAAATCGAAAAGATATCAGGAGTTAGGGTTTCATGGAACCCAGGGAAACAAGAAAAACCTTAAAGATGTCGTCGGCGTTAGCCTGAAAGGTCGTAGCTCTTACTCAGACGGTCGGAGGTGGCCGGAAAATGGCATGAGGGACCATGAGAGGTGAGTGAACCGCTCCAGGTTCGCCTGAGGGCCTTAGGGTGTCATTAGACCGGTGTAGGGCGAACAAGTAACCAGGAGATGATGGGAGGCCATAGTTTCCGGCGAGGGAACCAGCCGGAGAAGATGAACAAGCTTCATCGGAAGAGGGAGGCAAGGGAAGGCTCTAGAGAGAACCAGAGAGAACTAGAGAGGAATAGAGAGAGAATGAGAGATGGGAAATGAGAAGTCGGATGGGGGGCGGGGGGTAGTTGGGGTTTAATTTAGGAAATAGGAATATGGGCCATTGATCTAATTTGATCAACGACTCAGATTGATTTGGGGACTAGGCCAGGTAAGACCTGGGCGTTCAATTGGGTTAGTTAATTAGGCGGGTTGGGGCTAAAATTAGGCTAGTGTTGAAATAAAAATGTGGCTAGTTGTTAAATACCCCTTTTAAATAGATAATTAATTAATAAAATAGCTAATAATTGCATAAAATGATATTAAGGCTAAATAAATAAAATTAAGGTAATTAACTAGTATTTAAAATATAAAATGACTGATTTTTGAATTGAAAATAGCATAAAGTGTGTAATTAGGCTATAATTGCAAAGTCATTGCAATTATAGCAAAATAATGCCAATTTGGCTACTTTGTGAAATAGTTAAATCTCAATAGGATCAAAAATGACATTTTAAGCCAAGAAATGTTTTGAAATTATTTGTAATATGATTTATAATTAATTATTAGATATAAAAGTATTGGATAAATTAGCAATAAATTGATAAAATATGGGGAAATTATGGAAAAAATCCCATTGTTATGCAGATTTAAAAGTTGTTTGAGGAAAAATTGGGTACAACTGCCCCTCTTTACCCGGGAAGGATGAAAGAGTTGTCGGGTAAAGATATGATGGCCAATTTTGACCTAGTGAAACAGTTTGAAGAGATATCTGCCGCACCCTGGTTTCTGAGTTGCCTACATATCCCTGGTTTTACAGGAATCAGGCCGTATGTAGTTCAGGAGTCATCGGCGAAATATACCAGTGAAGTTTTACAAGGTCGGACGCAAAGTGCCAGGTCGGGTGAACAAACGGCTTATGGGGTAGTTAGGAGAACTGGAGCGGGTCCGCTCCTGCCTGGTTGGCTGTTCCTAGCCAGATTTCCTGCAAATGAATAATAAGCATATATTGTGCGTAATTTAAACATGATGCATATTCCCATTGGACTATGAATGTTGTCTTTGGACGATTGAGGATGACGTCCTTAGACCATGATGTCCTGGTCCATGAATCGCTTGATGCGGGATTCACAGGCTATGAAATGTGTTCTCGGGCCATGAAGAAGGTGCCTCCGAACCATGATGCCTTTGCATAATGATATGCAAACTGATGAAAGAGATCCTCAAGCCATGACATGGTGTTCTCGGGCCATGAGGATGGTGCCTCCGAATGATGACGCCTTTGGATAGGTTGGCGATATTTCAGCCCATGAAAAATGCAATAGTATGGTGCTAACAAGACAGAGCTTAGTGTCGCGAATTAAAGGGGCAGAGCTTAGCCCGAAAGGAAGCGAAGTGAATAATGATAGAGACAGTGATTGCTTTGAAAAGTAAATGGGCGGCCGCGTTTAGCCTAGGAAGGCAGAATGGTAGCCTTATGCAAGAAATAAGATGCAGATGGAGGTAGCGTTTAACCTTGGAAGGCAGAACGGTAGCCTTATGATAACTAGGATTTTTACCTTGTTTTCCGCTCTTCCTCACTTTGGTTTTGGTTATAATTGTACACAAAATAGCCCCAAAAGCTTATATGTTGTGCTAGTTGCAGGATTGAACCAAAAATGACGACATTCAGCCAAGGATATGCTCAAAACAGGAGTGAATCTTGCACAAGTACCAAGGACAGCAAAAGTGTTCAACTCAAGAGTCCCACCGCGGTCGCGGTCTATTTACCGCGGTCCACGGTCCAGAGCTTCAGAGAACCTTCACAGACCATCTTCCCACCGCGGCCGCGGTCCATTTACCGCGATCCGTGGTCCAAAGGTTCATAGGACTCTCATTCAAGGAAAACTCCACCGTGGCCGCGGTCCATTTACCGCGGTCAGCGGTCCAAAGGTTCAGATGACTGATTCAAGGCCAAGACTCACCGCGGCCGCGGTCCGCGGTCAAGCATGTTCAAAGACCCAGAAGTCAAGGCAAAGGTTGTCCACCGCGGTCCGCGGTAACCCCGCAGGGGCATTTTTATCCGTAATTTCGGCTGAGTATAAATAGCTCATTTTGTAATTTTATTAGGTTATCATTGAATTTCTCAACGAGAGGGACACGTGAATAGGCCTAGTTTTCATTTTAAGCTAATTTCTTGTGATTTTAACATTGAACCTTTGAGTTTATTGTTATTAATCATCATTATGGGTTCTATTTCTTCTCTTTCATTGATTTATTCTTTGATTGTGAGCAGCTAGACCCATTATGTAGGGTTGTGGCTCAACCCTAGTGTGAGTATTTGATGGGTTTCTAAGATTAAGGTTAGGATGTTTAAGAGTGTTTGTTATTTGGGCTAATTTAGGGTTCTTATTGCCAAAATTAGTGGTTGAAAACACTAATTGACCTTTCCATGACTTGGGTCCTTCTTGAGAAAGAGGACTTGAGTCTATAAAATTATCCCAACAAGGTATTAAGGCATAATCAGGGTATTGGTAGTCACAATCAATTGGGTTGAATTCAGAAATGGTAAAACCCTACTTGTGCCCTAACTAACGGGCTAAACCTCGAGAGAGTAATACCATGCTTGAACCTCAATTGCTTGCTTAATTGACACCCAATTGGCCTCGAGAGAGGCAATTAGGGCAAAGCCACTCAAACTACCGAGAGGTATAGAGTGGGTGCTTCCGTGCCTTGGTTATAGTTGTATCCCTAATAAACATCCTTACCTTAGGAAATTGAAATCCATTAAGTATTCGCCTAGGTAAAAGTCATGACCCTAGTGCCTTTATCCTTATAAGAAAACACTTCAAAAACAAATTAGTTAGTCAATTCGCATTTAACAATAGTATAATACTTAGTGTAATCTGAAAACAACCAATCATGAGAAGTGTAATTAGAAACACAAGACACTCCTAGTTTACATAAACACTCACTCCCACAATTAACTCCCTGAGGATTCGATCCCAACCTATCGGGTAAAAGCTGCACCGACCCTTGTCTTCCTACTCGAATAGTAATGAGGGTGAGATCCGATCTTTTTTTGGCGCCGTTGCCGGGGAGTTAGACATTGTGATTATCTACGTGTCTAGTAGCGTTAAGTGTTTTTCTTTCCTTCTATTTTTAACTTTTTTGTAATTTACTTAGGTGAAATGGTGGATCCATTGGGAAACGTGATTCCGGGGGAGGGGGTATTTGATGATCCGGATGAGGAAGTCAATCAACTACCTCCACAAAGAAGGGGCCGACAAGCCACTAATCAAGATGACATCCCAGACCCTCCCCCACCTCCACCTCATAGAGCTGCCCCTCGGGTCCTTTCAAACAAGGGGTACGCTAGTGTCGTTGTTCCATCGAGGATTCGGGCGGGGAACTTCGAAATCACATATGTAATGCTCACCCTCTTAGAGCAACGGGGGTACTTCACCGGAGTGGCGCATCAGAATGCCTATAAGCATATCAAAGGCTTCGTGGATACTTGCTGGGGGAGTAAACAGAAAAATGTCTCGGAGGATGCATTACTACTCCGGTTGTTCCCTTTCTCTCTTTGGGGGAAAGCACTTGACTGGCTTGAGCGCCTTCCCAATCATTCAATATCAACTTGGGATGAGCTCGCGGACAAATTCATTGCCAAATTCTTTTCCCCGAGTCATATGGCGGCGCTTCGTGATGAAATATTGGCCTTCAAACATGAACCAAATGAGCCATTACATGAGATATAGGACCATGGTCAAGGAGTGTCCGAACAATGACATGACCGAGGCTATGATCCAACAAATGTTCTACCGAGGGATTAACACCGTGAATCAATGTGTGGTCAAGCAATTAGCCGGTGGAAATTTTATGAAGTTGACTTATCCCGAGGCTTGTGAGATTCTAGATGAGATGGCTAACACATCATCGGCTTGGCAAAGTAGAGCTAATTTACCTCAAGGGGAGACCGGTGTGAATAGCCTCCATAAAGAGCTCCAAGAACAAGGGCAAGCAATTGCCGAGCTCACTACAACTATGAATCAACTTGCCAAATCCCAACTCCAACAATTGCAAGGGCCGAAGCAAGTGAATGCCATGGAAGGAGTGAACATTCAAGGAAATCAAAGGAGACCTCGGGGGAACTCAAAGCAAAACCATCATGACCAAAGTGACCAAGGTCCTAGTGGGTATGTCCAAGATGAAGAGTATGATGACCAAGAGGAAGATGTGATGTATGCAAACAACTACCAAAGTCAAGGCAATAGTCAAAACAACAATAAAGGTTGGAGAAACCAAGGCAATAACCAAAGTTGGGGGAATCAAAGACCAAGAAACTGGAATAACAACAACAATGCTCGGAATTAGGGGAACAACAACGATCATCAATGGGGGAACAACAATGAACGACAGTGGGGGAACAACAATGATGACAATTGGAATGGAGGAAATAACAACAACAACAACTGGGGAGGAAATGGTAACCGGGGGTCGGGCTTTTAAAGGCCCCCGATGTACCAACAACCAAGCAACCCTCCTCCGTACCAATCTCAAGGGAAAAGTTCATCGAGCACGGACCTGGGTAGAATTGAAAATATGTTCAAGCAGATGATGGAGAAAAATGCAGACTCCGATGCTTAGTTGGCATCTCACAATACCTCCATTAGGAATCTCGAAGTACAAATGGGCCAAATTTCACATGCTTTAAACACACGCCTAAAGGGTGCACTACCGAGTGATACAGTGGTGAACCCCAAGGGTGGGAACAATAACAATACCGATCACGCCATGGCGGTGACCACAAGAAGTGGGAAAGGTGGTGAAGCAAGTACTTCGAGGCAAAAGAAGATTGTTGTTGATGATGAAGATATTCCCCAAGATGAGTTACCGGTGGAAGTGGAACAAGTGGTGGATGAGCCAAGTACAAGTGAGGTAAGAATTGATATACATGACAATGGGGAGGACTTGGAAATGAACGTGAACCCGTCTAGGGAACACATCATTGATATGCCAGAACCGGTGGCCCCACAATCCAAGGCACCAGTGCCTAGGCCACCTCCTCCCTACCCTCAATATTGGCTAAACAAAAGCAAGAGACTCGGTTCAAGAAGTTTATTGATATGATTAAGAGTCTCACCATCAATGTCCCGTTGGTTGAGGCCTTGGAAAAAATGCCCGGATACGCTAAGTTCATGAAGGACTTAGTCACTAAAAACGGTCCATGGAGTGTGAGACCATCAAGATGACTCACCAAGTGAGTGCTATTGTTCACTCCATGGCACCAAAACTTGAGGATCCGGGTGCTTTTACCATTCCTTGCACGATCGGGAGTGCAAACTTTGCCAAAGCCTTGTGTGATCTTGGAGCAAGTATTAACTTGATGTCGTATTCTGTTATTAAAACTTTGGGGATCGGGAAAACTAGGGCGACCTCTATGCGTTTGCAAATGGCGGATATGTCAATGAAGAGGCCCCTAGGGATTATTGATGATGTGCTAGTGCGGGTGGACAAATTTATATTGCCCGTGGATTTTGTCATTCTTGACTGTGAGGTTGATTTTGAAGTCCCCATTATCTTGGGAAGGCCTTTCCTTGCTACGGGGAAGGCCTTGGTTGATGTTGAAGCTGGGGAGCTCACTTTCAGAGTGGGTGATGAGAAAGTGGTCTTTCATGTATGTAAATCAATGAAGCAGCCCAACAATACAGAAGTTTGTTCTTTTATGGACCTCGTGATTGAGGTTATTATTGATGATGCAAGTGCTATGATCCATGTTGATGATCCAGTGGAGTTGGCCTTATTGAATCATGAGGACTCCGTTGTGGATGGTGTTCTTGAAAGTATCCATGCCCTTCAAGGCATGGGGTCTTATTCTTATGGTCCCAGAAAGCTATCTCTAGACTTGGAGAACCGGAATACTCCACCAACAAAGCCCTCCATTGAAGAACCTCCGAATCTGGAGTTGAAGCCACTACCTTCCCACCTCAGGTATGAATATCTTGGTCCATATATCACTTTACCTGTCATTCTTTCCTCTTGTCTAACCCAATTGCAGGTAGACTCAACTTTAAATGTGCTACGGAGGAGGAAGAAAGCAATAGGGTGGACTCTGGCGGATATTCGCCTTTTGCATGAAAAATATCATATTGGAGGATGGAGCAAAGCCCTCAGTGGAACATCAAAGAAGACTCAATGAAGCAATGCAAGAGGTGGTGAAGAAGGAGATCATAAAATGGCTCGATGCGGGAGTTGTCTATCCAATTTCGGATAGCGCTTGGACTTCTCCGGTCCAATACGTTCCAAAAAAGGGTGGAATGATGGTGATAAAAAATGACAAAAATGAGCTCATTCCCACAAGAACGGTTACCGGATGGTGGGTGTGTATGGACTACCGCAAGCTCAACAAGGTGACCCTCAAGGACTATTTTCCTGCCATTCCTGGATCAGATGTTAGATAGGCTTGCGGGTCGGGCCTTCTAATGTTTTTTTGACGGGTATTCTGGCTACAATCAGATTTTGATCGCCTTGGAGGATCAAGAGAAGACCACCTTTACTTGCCCATATGGCACTTTTGCCTTTGTCCGTATGCCATTCAGACTTTGCAACGCACCGACCACTTTCCAAAGGTGCATTATGGCAATCTTCACCGACATGGTGGAGGACTTGCTTGCAGTTTTTATGGATGACTTTAGCGCCGTAGGGGATTCCTTCGATGAATGCTTGTGTAATCTTGATAGGTTCCTTGCTCGGTGCGAAGAGACGAATTTGGTATTGAATTGGGGAAAATGCCACTTTATGGTGGAAGAGGGAATTGTATTGGGCCATAAGATATCAATAAATGGAATTGAAGTTGATAAAGCAAATATTGAGGTTATTTCAAAGTTGCCACCACCTACTTCAGTTAGAGGAGTCCGGAGTTTCCTTGGTCATGCCGGTTTTTATCGGTGTTTTATCAAAGACTTCTCTAAGGTGGTAAATCCATTGTGCAAGTTGCTTGAGAAGGATGCGAGATTCCATTTTGATGAACATTGTATGCATGCCTTTGAACTTTTGAAACATAAGCGCACTACTACTCCCATCATCACGGTGCCGGATTGGAGCTCACCCTTCGAGCTTATGTGTGATGCGAGCTATGTAGTTGTGGGTGATGTGCTTGGTCAGAGGGTGAATAAGATTTTTCACCCTATCTACTATGCTAGCAAGACGATGAATTGGGCTCAAATGAATAACACGGTCAGGGAGAAGGAGCTTTTGGCAATAGTCTTTGCTATGGAGAAATTTCGTCCTTACTTGATGGGTGCCAAGGTCATAGTTCACACTGACCATGCGGCACTCCGGTATCTCATGACTAAAAATGATTCCCAAGCGAGGCTTATGCGGTGGGTATTGTTACTCCAAGAGTTTGACTTGGAGATTGTGTATAGAAAAGGAAGCGAAAACCAAGTGGCCGACCATCTTTCTCGGTTGGAGGAGCACAGTCGACCTTGTGATGGCCTTGAAATCAATGACAGTTTCCCTGATGAGTAACTTCTTTCGGTGTCAATGCAAGAGATGCCATGGTTTGCTGATATTGCCAATTATCTTGTCACCGGTGTTGTCCCTTGTGAGCTCTCTTCTAACCAAAGGAAGAAGCTTAGGAAGGATAGCTTGGACTTCTATTGGGATGACCCGTACTTATTCAAGATTTGCACTAATGGGGTCATCCGGAGATGTGTACCGAAGGAAGAACAAAGGGCTATTCTTAAGTCTTGCCACTCCTCACCGTATGGTGATCATCATGGAGGGGCAAGAACTGCTTCAAAGGTTCTTAGCTATGGTTTCTTTTGGCGTTCATTGTACAAGGATGCCGGTAATCTAGTCAAAAGGTATGATGAGTGTCAAAGAGCAGGGGGGATTTCCAAGAAAGATGAGATGCCTCTAAATTTTATTCTTGAAGTGGATATTTTCGATGTTTGGGGCATCGATTTCATGGCCCCATTTGTGAGCTCTTGTGGAAACACGTACATTCTAGTTGCGGTGATGTTTCTAAATGGATTGAGGACGTGGCTTTACCCAACAATGAAGCCCGGAGTGTTATTGCTTTCCTCAAGAAGAACATCTTTACAAGGTTTGGCATGCCTCGTGCTATCATCAGTGATGGGGGGTCATATTTTTGCAACAAAGCCATTGACACCTTGCTTTCCAAGTATGTGTAAATCACAAAGTCACCACCCCCTACCATCTGAAGGAAAGTGGCATAGTGGAAGTCTCTAACAGAGAAAGAAAGAGCATACTATCAAAGACGGTCAATGCTAATAGGACCGATTGGGCAAAGAAATTGGATGATGCTCTTTGGGCTTACAAAACCGCTTACAAGACCCTAATCGGTATGTCCCCATACCGGTCGGTCTTTGGGAAGGCTTGCCATCTTCCGGTGGAGTTGGAGCACAAGGCTATGTGGGCCTTGAAAAAGTTGAACCTTGAATGGGATGTGGCGGAAAACCTTCGTGTGGAGCAACTAAATGAACTAGATGAATTCAGATTCCATGCGTACTCCAGTTCGTCCTTGTACAAGGACAAAATGAAGTACCTTCATGAAAAGTATGCTCGAGGCAAGGATTTCAAGGTTGGTGACTTGGTTCTATTGTTCAACTCTCGGTTGAGGCTATTCCCGGGAAAACTCAAGTCAAAGTGGAGTGGGCCTTTCGAAGTGGTATTTGTGACTCCATTTGGTGCTCTTGATCTCAAAAACAAAAGTGGAGAAATTTTCAGAGTCAATGGACATCGGGCCAAGCACTACCTTAGCAAGATTGATGACAGCCACGTGGTGGCACTTCTTCATCTTAAAAGATCTTGGTAACATGCGTCGTGCCGCGGCGTTAAATCAGGCGCTTCTTGGGAGGCAACCCATGTGTCTTTATTTTTGGTTTCCGTTGTTTTTCTTGGTAGAATAGGATTCATTTTTGCACTAACTAGTTTTTGGATGTTGTAGGATGATTTTGACACAAGAAAATATGCTAAGTATGGAAAACCTACTCTCTGAAGTTGGCACCCCGGCCGCGGTCCCTTTTTTGCGGTCAGCGGAGCCCTCTTATGCTGGAAGTGGTTCTCTAAAACTTGATCCGTGGTCACGATCCTCTTTTCGCGGTCCGCAGAGCCCAAGTACTGTGAAGCCCCCTCTGTGATTCTACATCACCGCGGCCGCGGTCGACTTTCGCGGACCGCGGTGACCTTTGAACTTCAGCTTAGAAACATGGCATGACCGCGGGCCGCGATCGACTTTTCGCGATCTGCGGTGGGTAAGTGTAGTGGACCCCATCCCCCCTCTATAAATAGACCTTTAGGGCTTCAGTTCATACTTTACGCACTTTCACTTTTCAGAGCTTATTTTGACTGTGTCTCACGCCTATCATCTCTAAGTTGTATTTTCCCTCATCAAATCTTCATCCAAACATCTAGTAAGTGTAATTGTGATTAATTAACTTCTTAATTTTATTATTTTCTTAGGTATTTGGTAGAATTGCTTCTGTTTTTCATGATTTTTCTTTTATAGGCCTTTAATCACGTTAGGGTTAATTCATTTTGCTCATTTTAGGCCCTTTGCATCTATTTTCACTAATTGAATACGTAGGGTTTTAACTAAATGGGCATTTGAACATGACACTGTGTTAAATTTTGAAACCCTAATCGGTCAGTCTGACCGTGATTCGCGGTCCTTTCTTCGTGGACCGCGGTGGTTGAGTTATACAGTCTTCAATTGATAACCGCGGTCCGCGGTCACTTTTTTGCGGTTCGCGTTCCTCTATCTTCTGAAAGCTAGGTCCTCTGATCGTACTTCACTGCGGCCGCTGTCAATTATTCGCGGCCCGCGTTGCCTTAGTGCGGACCGCAGTTGATTTTTTGCGGTCCGCGGTGCTAGATTCAGAGAGTTGTTTTAAGGCATTAAATCTATACTGCGGACCGCGGTCGCTTCTTCGCGGTCCGCGATGCCTGTTCTGCAGCTTACTTTCTATCTGTGCCTATCTGTTACACCCCATCTTTGGGTTCTAACCATGTTCAAATGTTTCAATCTTGCAGACAATGGTCCAATTACGTGGAGGTGGCCGTAAACCAATTGGCGGGGGAGAGTCATCCCGAGGAAGGGGCAAGAAAATGAGAAAGCTCACCCCTAAAGTCCGGGAAGCCATCAAATCTACAAGGAAAATAATTTGGACCCTAGAAAAAGTTGCCTCTCACTCGGAGAGTGATTATGTGCCTTCTAAGGCATCTTCAGAATCAACACCAGAGTATGTGGAGGACTCTCCAACGTTCCGGTTTAAAAATGAACCATCATACTCTCCCCCAGTCCAAGCATCTGCACAGTCTGAGTTGTCTGAAGGCTCAGCCGCACAAAGTGTCCACACATACTCCACTTCCCCTACAACTTCCCTATCAGGGGAGAATTCTGGAGATGACGAAGGGGGTGAGCCCCAGGTTGGGGGAATAGAGCGCACAAGGAAACTGGTCGTGTGGGAGGACAGATTTGTGAGTGAACCAGCTTTTCATCAGTTCCGGGATTTGTGGACCAAAAGAACACTCATATTGGAGCGCAAGTTCAAAACCAAAGACTTGTTGCCCCATAACCCAAATGTGAAGAGGCAGTTTACAGAAAGAAAACTTTGAAGCTAAAGGTTGGAAAACTTTCGTGTGCAGCAGGCTAGATCCCACATTTCATGAGAACACATTTCCCCTCAGTCGGGTTGTGCTTGTTGCCTCCATCATGGCAGGGTTCCCAATCATTGTCAGGAAGATCATGTCCACCGTCATCAACAGGGTGGTGAACGAAGGTGATAAATCTTACCCTTTTCCTAACTTCCTTACAATGTACTTTGAAGACCAGGGGGTGGATAAGAAGCGCTTTGTTGCCAAAGTCAAGCCAAAAGCGGACTTCTCATGGTATGATTTTCAAGACGAGGGCAACCTCAAAAGGAAGTTCAAGGGTAAGTCCTTTGCTTTCACTAGCCAGTCTGAAGAGCCAGTGGTTGTAGTGGAGTCATCTCAGCCTCAGCCAGACATTCCAGAGAGCGCCCCAGGACCATGTTCTTCTGCAGATCCAGCTGTCCCGTCATCCCGGGCTTATCCTCTAACAACCCACAAACTCAGTCAGACATTGACCAGTATCAACAACTGGATGCAGGCGACTTCTTCTAAGCTGTCTGTGATTTCGACGTCTGTGGCAGCCCAGGCCACTCCTCCCCCACCACAGGTACACCAGTCCGTTGAGGACGCGCTGAAGGAAATTCTAGAAAACCAAAAAAAGATCTTGGAAGCTGTGGGGGCACATGGGACCGCATTGAAGAAGCTGGCGAAAGAAACAAAGAAGTTGAGGCACACCCGTGCTTCAAAGGGGTCAGTGGCAGAGATGAGAAAAGAGGTGGAGAAGTTGAAGGGGGATCAGATACCGCTAGACTTGCTACTCCAGGATCCATCTGCCCAGCCAGAGCAGCAGCCAGCACAGGAGCCAGAGCCTGATAGGCCAGTAAAGAAAACGAGGGTGTTGTCGCGTACAGAGGGCATTCGACTAGTTTTGGCAGACCCACCAGTGCAGGCTCCGGCTATGGAGAAGTCTCACTCCCAGGTTCAGGAGGCACATAGCACAGGGGGACAGTCCCAGCCACCATCGCATGCACAAGCAGACCCACAGGCAGACCCACCACCAGCACAGTCACAGGACCCAGCACATGCTACAGGCCAATAGGGAGTTTTCTTTACTCTCTCTCTCCCATTTTTGAGCTTTTTTTGATATATAGCATTGAGGTCAATGCTAAGTTTTAGTTGGGGGAGTGGCCCTATAGTGATTTTTGATTGATACTGATGGATGTATAATTCAGACTACTTTTCTTTTTATTATGCTTTATTTTCATTTTGGTATGTAAATAAGTTTACTATTTCCTTACTTTTATGACTTTTCACTTTTTGGTATGTGTTAAGTACTTCCCATTGTATATATTCATCCCCTTATGTATATTCGACTAAATCCCCTCATGTACATATTTATTCTATCCTAAGCATTTTACTTTACGCACTTTTCCATTTTATAGCTTCTTATTTTCCTTTCATAGCTTCTTGTTTTGAATTTCTTGCGTACAATAAGACTTTGGTTTTCTTAACGCCAAGGATCTTTCCAAGGTGGAATTTGTGTGAACCGGGTGGCTCTTCTCGAGGATGGATGGTATGACAACCTTCTTAAGGGTTTGAGTCTGTTTTCCCTTTTTGTTTTTTATTTTTCTTCTTTTTACTAGTTAGTGAATAGAGGTGCCTCAATAAAAGCTTCACTTGGGCCTAACACATTTGCCTTTGATCCCATGGTCAAAAACAAATTGTTGTGTTTAGGATGGTGAAAGTTGTGATCTTGAGACTCTTGTGTTGGCCGATAATCATCAAGTGGTTCTTCGGGACCATTGTGTTTCTCAAAGCATGGGTAAGGTCGTTGTGGTCCCCCGACTCTATTTCTGTAGCAATCCCATAGCTTGAGTGGTGAGATTTCGAATTGCAAGTCCAAGTCCCGTGCCATTAGTCTAGAACTTGCCCTGAATGTTTGTCTAGGCAAAATCCTAAGTGTAGTTTGACTTGAGAAGTGACTATAGGCTCTCCTTGATCCGAATAGTGAAGTGAACATTTACATGACCTACCAAAGATGGATTCCCTAGTCAACCCTTTTGAGCCTTAGGCCCTTTCTTTCGGAAACCATGCTACAAGCCTTTACCCAATTTTACCCTCTCTTGGCACCCGATATTTCCTTAGCACTATGCAAAAAGCATAAGTTTGGGGGAGAGACGAGAGATGCAACAAAAGTGAAAAAGAAGGCACAAAATAAAGAAAAAGGAAAGGAAATGAAAAAGAAAGAAAAGAAACATGAACAAGTAGAAAAAATAAAGGGAATCAATGAAAGAATTGTGACCAAAGGTGTGGAATGCCTAAAAGGAGAAAAGTGATTTGAATGAACAAAAAGGTGTGACAGTATGGCTCTCCAACCCTTCAAAAATAGTTAAAATGACTCAAAGAGTCAAGAAAGTGTGAGAACAAAAATGAAGTGCTTAAGAAAAGATAGAGCTCACTCTGACCAAATACTTCCTACCCTTGACCAAAAGCCTTCATCATGTGTCCACAAAAGCCCTATATGATCTCGAGTCGAATGAAGCTTATATTAGTGTGACTTACATAAGGGGAAAGCCTATGGTACTTTGAGCCGGACTAATCTTTTTCTTTGAGAGAGATGAGTGAACTCCCATATTCCTCGTTCTGAGCGTTACTATTCTAAAGTGAGGTGCTTAGGGAGAGTTGCAGAGTATGAGTTTGGGTTCCACAATGATCAAGGCAGTAGTTAGATTTTCGTTGATGAGCCGTGTCAATTCTTGATGATCTTGTATCGCACTTGAAACCATGGTTTTAAAAGGTACAAATATTGTTAATGATTCATATGCATTGATGGATATTGTTAATCCCAATTGAGGCTAGATGAGGTTACCTTAGGACAGCCGGATTTTCTTGGAATCACTCAGAGGGGTGGGGCTTATTTTATTCGCTTGAGGACAAGCAAAAGCTTAAGTTTGGGGGAGTTGATAACTAGGATTTTTACCTTGTTTTCCACTCTTCCTCGCTTTGGTTTTGGTTATAATTGTACACAAAATAGCCCCAAAAGCTTATATGTTGTGATTGTTGCAGGATTGAACCAAAAATGACGACATTCAGTCAAGGATATGTTTAAAACAAGAGTGAATCTTGCACAAGTACCAAGGACAACAAAAGTGTTCAACTCAAGAGTACCACCGCGGTCCGCGGTCCATAGCTTTAGAAAACCTTCATAGGCCATCTTCCTACCGCGATCGGGGTCCATTTCCCGCAGTCGACGGTCCAAAGGTTCAGAGGACTCTCATTCAAGGCAAATTCCCACCGCGGTCGTGGTCCATTTACCGCGGTTCGCGTTCCAAAGGTTCAGAGGACTGATTCAAGGCCAAGACTCACCGCGGCCGCGGTCCATTTACCGCGGTTCGCGGTCAAGCATGTTCAGAGACCCAGAAGTCAAGGCAAAGGTTGTACACCGCGGACGATTTTACGCGGTCAGCGGTAACCCTGCACGGGCATTTTTGTCCTGAATTTCAGCTGAGTATAAATAGCTCATTTTGTTATTTTATTAGGTTATCTTTGAATTTATGAACGAGAGGAACACGTGAATAGGACTAGTTTTCATCTTTTAGCTAATTTCTTGTGGTTTTAACATTGAACCTTTGAGTTTATTGTTATTAATCATCAATATGGGTTTTATTTCTTCTCTTTCATTGATTTATTCTTTGATTATGAGCAGCTAGACCCATTAGCTAGGGTTGTGGCTCAACCCTAGTATGGGTATTTAATGGGTTTCTAAGATTAAGGTTAGGATGTTTATGGGTGTTTGTTATTTGGGCTAATTTAGGGTTCTTATTGCCAAAATTAGTGGTTGAAAACACTAATTGACCTTTCCATGACTTGGGTCCTTCTTGAGAAAGAGGACTTGAGTCTATAAAATTAGCCCAACAAGGTATTAAGGCATAATCAGGGTATTGGTAGTCACAATCAATTGGGTTGAATTCAGAAATGGTAAAACCCTACTTGAGCCCTAACTAACGGGCTAAACCTCGAGAGAGTAATACCCTGCTTGAACCTCAATTGCTTGCTTAATTGACACCCAATTGGCCTCGAGAGAGGCAATTAGGGCAAAGCCACTCAAATTACCGAGAGGTATAGAGTGGGTGCTTCCGTGCCTTGGTTATAGCTGTATCCCTAATAAACATCCTTACCTTAGGAAATTGAAATCCATTAAGTATTCGCCTAGGTAAAAGTCATGACCCTAGTGCCTTTATCCTTATAAGAAAACACTTCAAAAACAAATTAGTTAGTCAATTCGCATTTAACAATAGTATAATACTCAGTGTAATCTGAAAACAACCAATCATGAGAAGTGTAATTAGAAAGACAAGACTCTCCTAGTTCACATAGACACTCACTCCCACAATTAACTCCCTGAGGATTCGATCCCGACCTATCTGGTAAAATCTGCACCGACCCTTGCCTTCCTACTCGAATAGTAGTGAGGGTGAGAGCCAATCACCTTATGCAAGAAGTATGATGCAGATGGAGGTAGCGTTTAACCTCAGAAGGCAGAATTGTAGCCTTATGCAGGAAATAAAAAATACAGATGGAGGTAGCGTTTAACCTCGGACGGAAGAATGATAGCCTTATGTAAATGCAGATGGAGGTAGCGTTTAACCTCGGAAGGCAGAATGGTAGCCTTATGCAAGAAATAAGATGCAGATGGAGGTAGCGTTTAACCTCGGAAGGCAGATTGTAGCCTTATGCAATGTAAATGCAGATGGAGGTAGCGTTTAACCTCGGAAGGCAGAATGGTAGCCTTATGCAAGAAATAAGATGCAGATGGAGGTAGCGTTTAACCTCGGAAGGCAGAATGGTAGCCTTATGCAGGAAATAAATGCAGATGGGGACAACGTTTAGTCTCGGAAGGCAGAATGGTAGCCTTATGCAAGAAATAAAATGCAGATGGAGACATCGTTTAGTCTCGGAAGGAAGAATTGTAGCCTTATGCAATGCAAATGACAGTGAGAATTCTTACCTGGTGATAGATTGCGGCACTGTGATTGTTGCGAGTGTTATGATAATTAAAGCATCGTTTGTGCTGGAAATAACTGTCGGTCATGTGTGATGAGTTTGAGGAGCATGTCTTTGAGCACTATATGTCCTTCGGGTAGATAATATGTTTTCGGGGCCTTTGCCACCTTTGTGCCTGCATCCAAAGAAAAATAGTGAGTTCTATAAGGGGAAAGTTAGTTCGCATTCCTGCTGGCCTTGCTTGACCCGTTTGCTTGATTGTAATGATACCGTCTATATCACTGGGGGGAGGGGCGGTAGCGTTTGCTAAACAAGATGTTTCAAAAAGTAAATATGCATGATTTTGTAAAAATACAATAAAAGCATAAATAGTTTTAGATGATCCGACGACCGTGACACAGTTCGATACATTGCAACCTCTCTAGTAACAGAATTTTGAGGGTCCTCTTCAAAATTCTGCCTCAGTTTTGATAGGTGAATACTCCTGACTGTTGCTTGTGCGACGATCGGCTGAACTTGCTTCAGATATTTTAGGGTCCTCCTAAAAATTCTGCCCCAGTTGGCTGGGTGAATGCTTCTGGTTGTTGCTTGCTTCAGAATTTTGAGGGTCCTCCTCAAAATTCTGCTCCAGTTTCCAATGGCGGGGGAAAACGAAATTTTTATTGAATTGTGACCGAACCCATAGGGCTGCCTACGTATACCCTCTTAAACGAGAATTAGGTCAGGTGTAGTTCAATTTACATTGTTGATAAAAGCATAAAGAGTTACACATAGTAGCGCTTGACCGCATCTGAATTGATTGGTTTTGGCCAAATTTCTTCGTCCATTTCTGCAAGTATAAGTGCTCCACCTGTCAGCACTCTGTGAACCATGTATGGACCCTGCCAGTTGGGAGAGAACTTTCCTTTGGCTTCCTCTTGATGTGAGAAAACTTTCTTTAACACCAGCTGCCCTGGTGTGAATCGTCTCGGCTTTACTTTCTTGTTGAAGGCTCTGGACATTCTATTCTGATAGAACTAACCATGGCAAACTGCGTTCATTCTCTTTCCGTCTATGAGGGCCAGTTGCTCATAACGACTCCTTACCCATTCTGCGTCGCTGAGCTCAACCTCTTGTATGATTCTTAGAGATGGAATTTCGACCTCGGCAGGAATAACAACCTCTGTACCGTAGACCATCATATAGGGAGTTGCCCCGGTTGATGTGCAGACTGTGGTGCGATATCCCAGTAAGGCGAATGATAACTTGCCATGCCATTGCTTGTGACTTTCTACCATCTTCCTTAGTATTTTCTTGATGTTCTTATTGGCGGCCTCAACGGCTCCATTCATCTGAGGTCTGTAAGTTGTGTAATTCTTGTGTTTGACCTTGAAAGTTTCACACATGGCTTTCATCAGGTCACTATTGAGATTAGAACCATTGTCGGTGATGACTAATTCTGAAACTCCGAACCGACAAACAATGCGGTCGCGAACAAAGTCGGCCACAACTTTCTTGGTAACTTCTTTGTAGGAGGCCGCTTCAACCCATTTAGTAAAGTAATCAATGGCAACCAGAATAAACCTATGTCCGTTGGAGGCGGAAGGCTCGATTGGTCCAATGACATCCATGCCCCAGGCGGCGAATGGCCATGGTGAACTTGTTGCATTGAGCTCACTCGGAGGTACCTTTATCATATCCCCATGTATCTGACAGCGGCGGCATTTTTGGACGTACTGGATGCAGTCCGTCTCCAGGGTCATCCAGAAGTAACCAGCTCGAAGTATCTTCTTTGCTAGAACAAAACCGTTCATATGTGGGTCGCAGGTTCCAGCATGAATTTCCTCCAATAATTTTGATGCTTCTTTTGCGTCGACGCACCTTAGCAACCCCAAATCAGGAGTCCTCCTATACAAGATTCCCCTGCTGTGAAAGAAGTTGTTAGATAATATCTGAAGTGTGCGCTTCTGAGTGGCATTTGCAAGGTCTGGGTATTCTCCTCTTGTCAAATATTCCTTGATGTCAATGGAACCAAGGATTTCCGTCTGCTTCTTCTTCAACATGGGCACAGTAGGCCGGCTGATTGTGGATTTTCACTGGAATGGGATCAATGAAATATTTGTCTGGATGCTGAATCATAGACAACAGAGTAGCCAAAGCATCGGCGAACTTGTTCTGGATTCTGGGGACATGCCGGAACTCTATCTTTGTGAACCTCTTTCTCAACTCTTGTACGTGATGCAGATACGGCAGTATCTTGGAATTCTTGGTCGCCCATTCTCCCTGTACCTGATGTACCAATAAGTCTGAGTCACCAATCACTAACAGCTCCTAGACGTTCATGTCAATGGCCATGTTGAGCCCTAAGATGCAGGCCTCATATTCAGCCATGTTGTTGGTGCAGGGAAATCTGAGTTTGGCGAATACTGGATAGTGCTGACCGGTTTCTGATATTAGGACTGCTCCAATACCGACTCCCTTGAAGTTTGCCTCTCCATCAAAGAACATCCTTCAACCGTCATAGGATTATGCAATCTCTTCTCCTATGAATAATACCTCTTCATCAGGGAAATACATTTTCAGAGGTTCGTATTCCCCGTGCACAGGATTCTCAGCAAGATGGTCAGCCAGAGCCTGTCCCTTGACTGCTTTCTGAGTTACATAAATAATGTCGAACTCGCTCAGTAGGATTTGACACTTGGCTAGCTTGCCAGTAGGCATGGGCTTCTGAAAGATATACTTCAATGGGTCTATCCTTGATATGAGATATGTCGTGTTGGCACAGAAGTACTACCTCAACTTTTGCGCGACCCAACTCAAAGCGCAGCATGTGCGTTCCAATAGAGAATAGCGGGCTTCATAAGGAGTGAACTTCTTGATGAGATAGTAAATGGCTTGCTCTTTTCTTCCTATTTCATCATGTTGCCCAAGAACGCAACCGAAAGCTCCATCTAGTACGGCAAGGTAGAGTAACAAAGGTCTACCTGGCTCAGGTGGTACCAAGACTGGCGGTGTTGACAAATACTTTTTGATTCTGTCGAAAGCTTTTTGACAATCCTCGGTCTACTTAGTTGCGGCGTCCTTCTTCAGCATCTTGAAGATTGGTTCACAGATGACTGTAGACTGTGCTATGAATCGGCTGATTTAATTAAGCCTCCCCAAGAAACTCATAACATCTTTCTTGTTCTTTGGCGGTGGTAGTTCTTGAATGGCTTTGACCTTTGACGGATCCAATTCTATTCCCCGGTGGCTTACAATGAATCCCAGCAACTTCCCAGTAGGAACCCCGAATGCACACTTTACGGGGTTCAACTTCAGATTATATTTTCTCAACCTGTTGAAAAACTTCCTCAAATCTTCCATGTGATCAACAACCTTCTTTGATTTGATAATGATGTCGTCCACATACACCTCGATCTCTTTGTGAATCATGTCATGGAATATGGTAGCCATAGCCCTCATGTAGGTGGCCCCCGCATTCTTCAGACCGAACGACATCATCTTATAATAGTATACTCCCCATGGCGTAATGAACGCCTTTTTCTCAGCATCTTCCTCATCCATCCAAATTTGGTGGTAACCAGCGAAGAAATCTACGAAGGATTGTAACTCATGTTTGGCGCATTTGTCAATTAGAATGTGTATATTTGGCAAGGGGAAGTCATCTTTCGGACTGGCCCGGTTGAGATCCCGGTAGTCGACACAAACTCTTACCTTCCCATCCTTCTTTGGCACTGGCACAATGTTGCTAACCAGGTCGGGTACTCAACTACCCAGAGAACTTTGACGTTGATCGGCTTGGTAACCTCTTCTTTGATTGTTAAACTCATGTCAGGTTTGAATTTTCTGAGCTTTTGCTTTACTGGCGGACATGAGGGATTGGTTGGCAATTTGTGAGCCACAATAGATGTACTTAGACCCGTGATGTCCTCACACAACCAGGCGAATATGTCCTCATACTCCCTCAAAAACTCTGTGTACTCTTTCTTTTTTGTCGGTGACAAGTGAATGTTGATCCGTGTTTCCTTGATGTTTTCTGAATCTCCCAGGTTGACAACCTCAGTCTCATCCAAGTTGGAATTAGGTCTATTTTCAAAGTTTTCGACCTTTAAAAATCCCATCGGGTATATCGTCTATATCTGAATCAATGTCCGTTTGTTGCTTTTCCTCATTGCACGTCACAGTCATCGGTTCATCAAGACAAGTAATAGTAACGATGTATAGATAAAGTAATGGGAGAAAACAGTAGTAGTAAATATTGGACTCATAATTAGAAATTCTTTGATAAATTGAATAATTGTTTTGAACATTGAAGATCTTATTGCAGGAATTGAAAAAATGCAGAAAAGGAAGAAAAATAAAACAGTAAATAAAACAGTAAATAATGCTTGTTTTTAGCCTTGCTACCCCGAGGCTCAGCGGGCTTTAATCGTCCGGACATAACAGTTTTGGAGATATGTTCCCTTGCTCACTGCCTGTATGGAAGGGCCTTCCTCCCCGTCTTCCTCGAGAAGAACACAGCAATCCATATCACTGTCTTCCAAAAAAAAAATCCTCATCGATGCAAGTGCTTCCTTTTTATCTGATCCATAGATGAAGTCGGCCTGCTTGAAGGTCTGCTTCAGATAAGGTATCAACTGCTCCAGGAGGTAGTGATGACCGCACCATGGTGGCGACCAGTTTTTGAATTCTTCCCATGTATACTCGTACCCCAGACCGAAAGCAGTACCATGTTTCTTGAGTTTTATGGGCTTCGTGATCCCTTGGAGGTTCTTACCGAGCCCTTTGCGAGGCTCGTACCCTCTCCAGTTCAGGATTCTCTCGATCTTGCATCCCACCACTTGTCCTTGTCGATGGCATTGACTCGTTCAATATGGTGACAAATTCCTCCACCTAGTTTTTGCTTTCCGTCAATCACAGGGATAGTCTGGCGACTGTAAATAGGGTTGCTACCGTCGCCGTGGATGATCACCTCTTGGTGGTTCCACTCGAATTTCACCCCCTAATGTAGTGTTGATGCTACGACCCCAACAACATGGATCCAGGGTCGTCCCAACAGCAAATTATAAAATGCCAGCACGTTTATTACCTGGAAGTCCACCTTGAACCAGGTTGGTCCCATCTATAGGCATAGACTGATTTCCCCCATGGTAGATATTAGAGAACCGTCGAAGGATTTTATGTTGATTGCTCCCTCTCTTATATCATGCAGTCCTTTACCCAATTTCTTGAGTGTTATCAACAGACAAATATTGAGACTGGAACCTCCATCGATCAAGATCCTTATGATGAAATGATCTTCACATTGCACGGTGATGTGCAGTGCTTTGTTGTGTCCCAACCCCTCAGGTGGTAACTCGTCCTCGTGGAAGGTGATCTTGTGACTCTCCAATACCTGGCCCACCATGTTGGACATTTCCCCTCTAGTGATGTTGTTTGGTACATATGCTTCACTTAATATTTTCAACAAAGCACTCATGTGCGTCTCAGAATTTTGTAGTAAAGAGAGGATGGATATCTGTGCTGGCGTCTTGTTTAGTTGGTCGATGACCGAATACTCATTATCCTCTATCTTCCTCCAAAGATCATCTGAACCTTTCTCAATGAGGGGAGGACGATTGGCAGCTTGCTTGCTTGACTCGGCCAGATGCTCAGGGGTATAGACTCTACCAGTTCTCATCATACCCTGTGTTGTGATGGCTTCCTCAGACCTGCTTTTACCTTTCCTTCTCGCCTCGGCTGTATAATCCCAAGGGATATCATTTGAACAGAAAGGTGGTGTGGTTGACATTGCCACCGTAATTGGCGTAGCCATCCTCACTTCAACTGGAGTGTATGTTATGGGTGGTCGGACTGCAACCTCGAGTGGTGCTGGTGCGTTTGTTGGAGATACAAATTCAACTTCAATTGGCATTGTTGCCTTTGCAGGTGGTGTTGTTTCAAACTCAAGTGGAATAGACATATTCACCTCAGCATTCTCGGATGGCTGAATTTGGACTATGATCGGGTTGAGAGTGACTGCAGGTTTATTTGGGTCATCGCCTTCTGCGATCAACCCGATTGACCCCTCAGGATCCCAATCATCATCTATCTCAATCATGTGGACACCTCCGCCCTTATGATCCGGTAAAGGGTTGTTGCAGATGTTCGGAGCGGGGTCTTTGGCCACAATAATCTTGTTATCAATGAGATTCTGTATCTTATCTTTCATAGAGCGACATTCCTCGATGGTGTGTCATTTCATGCAAGAATGGTATGCATAGGATTTGTTTGGATTAACCCAGTGAGAAGGGTTCTCAGGGGTGGCAGCAGGGATAGGTGTGACATAACCAACAGCTTTGAGCTTCTCATACAGCTTGTCAATGGGCTCGGCTATGGCAGTGTATTATTTTGGAGGACGACGATCAAAGTTAGGACGAGGCCTAGGGAAGTTTTGACGGGTAGGGGATGATTGATAGTGAGATGGCTGGGAATTATAGGTGTTGTAGACAAGAGCGGGTTGTGAATATCTGGGTGAGGTAGGTTGATATGTGGGTGGTGGAGCTTGGTATGGGGATGGTGGAGCCTGATAAGAAGGTGAGGGTGCTTGGTAGTTCGGGGCTGGCTGATATGTGAAGGGAGGTGTTGGATAGATTTGGTATTTGAGTGGGGATTTGGCTTGTTGTGCAACCATTGCGGCTCCCATGACTTTCTTCTTAGACACACCACCGGACTGTAAAGCCTTTTTAGTGGCCTGCAAAGCTTCAAAATTCGAAACCATACCGCTTTTGATACCTTCTTCAATCCGCTCTCCCGTTTTGATAATGTCGGAGAACTTGTGGCCTTCAACCATCATCAGTCGTTCGTAATATTGCAGGTACTTATACCGAACAAAGAATTTTTTCATCTGCTCTTCCTCTAGAGCAGGTCTGACTTTGGCAGCTTCAGACCTCCAGCGAGTATCATACTCGCGAAAGGTTTTTGTGGGGTTCTTCTTCAAGTTTTGAATGTAAAACACATCTGGTGCATTTTCTATGTTGAATTTAAACCTGTCCATGAAGTCTGTTGCCATACCTACCCAGTTTGACCATTTCTTTGGATCTTGGCTGATGTACTAAGACTTGCGTCTCCCTTCAAACTCCTCATGATTAGCTTCATGCGGATCCTTTCGTCCTTTCCTATGCCAACCAATTTATCACAGTAGGTCCTCAGATGGACCCTTGGATCACCAGTGCCGTCAAACATTTCGAACTTTGGAGGTTTGTACCCCTCGGGTAATTCGATATTTGGTTGTATACAGAGGTCTTCGTAGTTCAAACCTTCAATTCCTTTAGTTCCTTCGACGCCCTGGACTCGGCTAGTCAGCTTTCTAAGTTCCTCAGCCAGATTCTTGATAAGCATGTCCTTCTCATCAGACTCGGATGTATGTGTGACAGGCGGAGTGGAGTGAGTCACAGTCTCCATGTAGATGGGATTGTTGTAGGCATGGAAGTGGTCTTTTGTGTGATTCCGAGGTTCCGGGAGTGGAGGCGGAGTGTTGTGGTGGCAAGTATTGCACTGTGCGGGAGGAGTTCGGTTCTTTAGGGGAGTGGCGTGATGATGAAGTGCAGGGTGATTTGGTTGTTTTGGGATATTTTGTGGAGGAGTGGGGTTGACGTCTGGGACGTCAAGGGAAAATGACAGGTTGGCCAAATTCCGGACCTGATCGAGTTCTTCCTGAAACTTCAGCAATTTCTGTTCAAGTGGTGACATGTTCTCATGCAGGACCTGAATACCTCGGCCATCAGTAGTTTCAACTTGTTCAACCGTATTTTCCTTCCTGACACCGCTGGATTCTGCCATCATACTTTTGCCTCTGTCTTTGCCCTTAGGAGGACTAGGAGGAGGGGTAGGTGGAGGTCCTTTGGATCTTGTGCGATATGCTGATGATGCCAGAATGCACGAACTAACCTTTGGGGAATGGAATAATAAAAAGAAAAATAAAAACAAAAGGTAACCAATTCAGTGAGGATTATGAAAAATATTGCAGTAATTAAACACGTAATGCGGAAATGTAAAACGTATCCTAAGTTTGGGACCTCTTTGTGCCCGAGGTAGGCCTAGCGACAAATTGATTTGGAGAACTTAAAATGCTAAATGCCTCATTTTATTGATATAAAATAGACAAATCTTAAAACGACTTTAAATATGCGAAAAATAAAAGTCACTAATGGCCATTGGCCTTATTACATCAGTAGAGAAAATAAAGACATTCCTAGCTACTTGGTCCCAGAAGGACCTTCCCCAGATTCGACATTCTTGCTTCCCTCGATCAGCTTTCCCAACTCGCGAAGTCCCAGCAACAAGTAGGTTCTAGCTAGATATCCTCATTCAGCTCCCTCGGCCTTTTGGCAAGTCTCGATCCTTTTGATGAACTTCTCCTCCAGTTCAACTATACCTCGCTCCAAGTACCCCAGACTTTTGTTGGTGCTGACGGCCATATCCTTCCATTCCTCGATCAGCCTTTTGTTGGATTCGTGTATCTTGTGGTGATCATCCTCACATTTGTGGATCCTTTTGCGCAGTTGGTTGTACTTGACTTGTGCTTCAGCCCTTTCATCTATAATCCGGTGACCTCAAACGAACCCCGGCTCGATTCGACCGCCCAGACCTTCTTCTAACCAACCAATATAGAAAGGAGTGCAACCAGCGTGATACATGTCTGGTTCGATGGTGTCTTTTTCAAGCCTAATCCTGCAGTGCCATAGGTGCTGAGCTTGGCACTTGTGAGGGCTATCATCATTCTGGAAATTTGCTCGAAGATGGCTCATTTTCTCTACTCTAGGTATGACCTACTTCCTACCTGCTTGCCTCATAACTCGCAGAGGGACGTACGGGTATGTCCCACTCAGACCAATCAGTAGCAGAAATGAAGCATCTCGGGATCAAATGATGAACTCGTTAGTTGGAAACCACTTAAACATCAATTGAACCTGATCCTCGGTCAAGTTACCAAATAACTCAACCCACCCCTCAGCATTCTCCGGTTGAGCGAACATGTGGGGAATATAGTTCATTCACTTTGGGTGATGGAAAGCGATGTGATCATCCCAAATCCTTCGATGGATGTCTTGTCGATACTCACCTTTTTGTAGATTCTCCATGAGGCAGAGTTGGACTAATAAGTTGTAGCCTTCGAAATGCCTTGATCCTCGTTGACACATTTCCAAGGCCCGATACATGTCTGCGATGATCATGGGCACAATGCTGAAGTCTTTCCCATCTATCCCTTCCATTAGTGTCTTAGTCACCATGGCCATTCTAGTATGGATTCTTTCCTTCTTCGTAGGGAACACAATCAAACCCAAAAAGCAAACCATGAAAACAAACACTCGTCGATGGATATGCCCCAAAGAAGTGATAGCAAACTTGTCTTGGTAGGTGCGATATGATTTGCTGTGACCGTACCTTTCATACAAGTAATCGAAAGGAATGTACGAATCCTTTAGACACACTAATTCTGGATTCTCCTTCAAACCCATCATTTTGAGAAAATCCTTGCCTGTGCGGTTCTCAAGCATAAGCAACCCCGAAGATGCCCGAGCTAGACCGACCAATCCTCTTATCTCTTTTAATAAAGGTGTCATTTCTAGGCTCCCAAAGCGGAACACGGACCTATCACAATCCCGAAACAGAGTAGCAGCCTCTATCATCATTTTGTTTGGATGGATATCTAAAAGAGAGGGTAGATTGCCCAGGTATTTTCTGACGAGAGTTTTGTCACTAGAATTGAGATCCTCCCACCAATTTAGTAACCTGGGGTGGATATTGGAGACCATGCCGAACCTGGGGACTTCATGCCTCATCTTTTCTGCAAAGCAAATAAGGTTAGGCCCTTACCCTCACTAGACTCGACTATTTAATACCAATAATTAGCAGGAAACATTTACTTCTCCAAATAAATGCACAGAACGTGAGGGTGTCCGTTTGGGTTTAGGGAAACCCAGGGGACTTTGGATAAGGCTATCTCAAAAGGTTATTGTGCGGACAACACGTTATCCTGGCTAGGTCTGACCATGATGCATGCAACAGTATAACGGAGTAAGGTTTCTATAGGGTTTTAGGCTGGTACCCTTGAGCGGACAACTCAAGGGGGAGGGCACGGAACTGTCGACTGCACCGTTGATAGACTAGTTTTACCGCAAATTCGCCTTTTCGAATTTAAGGGGTAATAATATAGGAATAGCGCAACCACTCATTGTAAGTGTTGCTATAGTATTTTGTTTGGCACAAGTGGAGTATGAATGTCGAGCATGATATGCAATAAATAAGCATTTAAACAGGTAGTCATGTATTTGCATGTTTAGGAAAGCGGTAAAAAATACAACAGTTATGATTGAAAGCAGTTACAAAAGAAAACAAAGAGACATGTTAGTTTTTGTTCATAAGAAATAAATACTTAAAAGCAGAAAACAAATAACGGCATGTAACAGGGGAAAGGAAAGGGTGCAAGAATTTAAACAAAATTAAAGGTCCACATTAACGAAACAATTTGTAACGGTATAAGCCTAGGGATATCCCCAGCAGATCATGCTGTCGCGCCCCCTTTTTTCCCCTTAAAGTGGAAGATCGGGTTTATGACATTCTGACAACTCCTTTTAAAGGAAGTGGGTTAAAAGAAGAGTGGCCACCTAACGATTTTTTAAGGTGCGTTATGGGCACCTAGAGTAATTAACTCATGAGACTAGTTTGCATTACCAGAGATTGGGTAAGGGCTTGAAATTATCCCAAGGGAAAGGTATTAGGCACCCCTCAGGATCCACAACTGTGGTTCCCGGCCAAATTGTTTTCGTGAATTTGGACAATAGACAGATAACAGGTAAGGCTCAAATAAGAGGGGATTTCAAATAAGTATTGAAGTCATTAAATTTTGAAAGAACTAAACAAAACATTTGAGACAAATATATCCTAGGTTTAAAACAATATGGACCACATCAATGCAATACCCGATAGACACTCCTCAGAGAGGGGCTACACGTGGTATTAGCGCATCGGTCATCATATCCATATTCTGCTCTTTCCCACCCCATGAAGGTGTTTAAAGCGTATGTTGGTCACAAACTCTATTACGTGTTGCTACCCGTACCATCCTATCAATCCCGGAGGAGGCTAGAACTACTATCCTAAAAGGAGGTACTAGGCTGAACCTTAGGTTTAAAGGACAAAATTCTAAGCGACAAGCAAAACAATTTGGACTGCAAATATGGGAAAACACATAGAGGCAAATATGAGGCTCAAATATTCCTCCACACGTTATGCACATAATTAGCACGACTCAGACACAAGTAAGGTCTTTTAAACTTCAGAACCTATGGCGTGACATCTAGGCAAGAATGCAATAGCGAGGCAGTTTTATTACTGAATTTTAGAGAAGGGCTTTTACCAGTTTCTGACTACTGATTTTAACCTGTCATTAGCCAAACAACATGTATAGAGGAGTAGGTCCCCATTTTGTAACCGATCTTGCACATAAGGCTTGCCTAGGTGTACCAGTTATTACAGGAAATCTTTCAAATGGAATTGGTAAACGACTGTTATAGGTGTCCAAAATCACACAAAACATTACCAGTTTTCCTTTTAGAGAAACTAAGTGGAATTTATTCATACCTATTATGCATTAGTAATTAGGCTAGGTGTAACTGAGCAAAATATGACCTTTTGACATGCTATCTAATGCATAGGTAGGTATGCATATGCAGACTGCCTAAATATGATTTCTGAATGCATAATAGAGGGATAGAATGATACGTATGCAAGATTCCTAAATACGATTTCTAAATGCGCAGTAATCACAGTTATTTAACAACAGTTTCAGGAGATTGCTGTAATAACAGATTATTAATGTTGTCTTAAAAAAACAGGATCTCTAAGTGGGCGGCATTATGAAATAAGATTGCAATTTGTTAACACATTTGTCTTAAAGCAGGATTTTGAAAAAAAAATAGTTGGCATGAACAGACTCGCAAATTAGCAGTTCTTATCATTATTAGATCCTATGAACATGATTTCTAAGTGAATACAATTATGATGAGATGATGAAAGAAATAAACCTAATTGTCATGGTATCTAATGCATGAGTGACATATTATTCCTAAGCATGGTTACTATTGCGCATATAGGAAAAGTAAACCTATAGGCATGATTTCTACCCGTGCCTATACTAAGTATGCATATTCCACCCATTTCACTATCCAACCCCGGAATCATTTTTTACAATCAGTTATTATAGAACAGTGTTGCACGAATTACATAAGTAAAATAAGAAAATTAAGAAGTTACACTATAGGGAGCCTACCAATAGGCCCAAGTCTACAGGTCCTTAATGCCATATGCCATAACCTTTCATAACCCGGGTGTGTCAGATTTCCTAAGGACCCCAGAGGATCCCAATCAGTGCTCACACCCAGGTACCCTAGCCAAGAGTGAGTAAGTGCAGTGTGGGAATGCCAGCCTTGTGTGTCAGAGTTCAGTGGGTACTCAAAGGGTCCCCAAAGCAGTGCTCACACGAAGGGGGCTGAACTTAAGAAACTAGGAGTAGAGTGAGATGTGCTCATAATTTTAGGAAGTTTAAGTAAAACAGTGTTGCAAGCAATGAACATTAGGAAAGAATTGCATCCAATAAAAATTGGAGATAAATATGATTTACCCACAGCATGTTACACATTATCTCCTGAAGAGAAGCATAGGTTTTTCAGTTTCTTGAAGAACTTAAAGGTCCCAGATGGATTTTCATCAAATATTTCCCAGTGTGTCAACCTTAAAGATCGCAAAATTTTAGGTTTAAAAAGTCATGATTGCCATGTTCTTCTACAACATTTGCTCCCACTTGCTCTACAGGGTATGCTATGTAAACCTGTGTGTGAACCGCTTATTGAATTATCTTTATTTTTCAACGTGCTTGGATCAAAATGTTTAAGTGTGGATGAATTAGAGCAGATAGATGCCCAAATACCAATAACTGAGTGCAAGCTAGAAAAAGTCTTTCCTCCTACATTTTTTTATGTAATGGAGCACTTGCCAATTCATTTAGCGAATGAAGCTAAGATTGCTGGACCTTCTCAATATCGATGGATGTATCCAATAGAGCGATATATATACTTTTTGAAACCATTTATTCGGAATAAAGCTTGCGCAGAAGGTTCTATTGCAGAGGGATATTTAGCAGCTGAATGCATGACCTTATGTTCGAGGTATATACATACAATGGAAATAAAGTTTAATCGCCTTGAACGAAATTATGATTGTGGTATTATAGAATATGATGGAGGTTTAATAATTTTTTATCAACCCGGAAGAGCTTTAAGAGGTGGGAAACCACAAAAACTTCATTCAAATGAATTGGAACAAGCACATTTTTATATTTTGAAGAATTGTGATGAAATTCAACAATTTATCGAGTAAGTAATGACTTGTTTCAATAATTTACTTTTATATAACTTCTCTATTTTTTTCATTAAAATGACATGCGATTTTGCTTTAATTATTTGTAGAGAGTTTTCACTAACTCCAGTTGATACCTCTCAAGACAACTCTGATAGGCAATTCATTAGTTGGTTAAAAGAAAAGGTGAGTTCTAGTTAACATTAATATTTTTCAAACCAATTATGTAAATATTATTTGCTAAACTATGTGCTTGATCTTGATAGGTTGCAGGATTACACAAATGCAACGATAGTAAGAAAATGACAGATTTGCTCTCATTGTCACGTGGTCCAACGACATACGTGACAAGTCATCGTGGCTACCTTATTAATGGATATAGGTTTCACGTGCAAGATTATGATAAAGTTTTGAGAACTCAGAACTGCGGGGTGGTTGTAGTTGGAGAGACAGATGAAGAGAATAAGAACATTGATTACTATGGAGAACTAACAGATATACTAGAATTACAATTTATTGGTGGAGGGAGAATAGTTTTATTTCAATGTACGTGGTTTGATGTGTATGACCAAGAAAAGGGAGTTAAAATAGATGAATATGGTTTTGTAAGTGTTAACCGCCAGCGATTTCTGAAAACAAATGAGCCTTTTGTATTAGCCAATCAAGCATCACACGTTTTTTACGTTGAGGATCTTTCCAATAAAGGTTGGCATGTTGTACGAATGGTTCAACCTCGTGATACTTTTGAGGTTTTGCAAGAAAATATTGATGATTTAGAGGAGTTAGATAATTCTTCTCAACTGAAAAGGAAAAAAAACTCATTAAGGTTTGGATATTTATCAACTCTTTTATTTAATTAGGCAACTCACTTGTGATAAGGGATGTTTCACTGGATTCCATTCGATTTACAAGTGTAGAAAAGGTTTCTAAAATTATACCAATGGATTTTCACTTAACTGATTATATGTTCTTATAAGATGAATTTGACTTGCTAAATATTTTTTTATCTCCAATTTTCTATGTGTCATGTTTCTGTAAATTATCTTTATTACTGTTGTCTATGGCCGTCTAACTTCCTAGCTTCTTTCAAAGACCTTCATATTTTCATATATGATAAAACTGACATCATAGACATTTGTTACTCAATTTTGTTGTGCTAGGTTGACATGAATCCATCAAAATATCAAATGTCTAAAATGGAATCAAGTTCGAAGACTGTTAAGCATGTGTACGTTCCACCTGGTACCTTAGCAAGGGAACGAGGTCAGAGCTTCAAAGCATTGGGTTATGTAAGAGTAAATGCTGAACAACGAGGTATGAGTGGATAAAGTAAAACTTTTAATGTATTTACTTCTGGTCTGAATAAGCTAACTCATAATGATAGTCTTGCACCTCCCTGTTTTGATCGAATATTGAAAGGTTATACTCCCTTTTCTCACAGAGAAGAAGAGATGCAAGGCACTCAGAGAAGTGAAATAAGTATTTATTATCTCAAGATATAAGATTTTTTTATTATTGTATAATCTATTTTTATATTTGACTTACGTTGAAATTTGCAGGGCTATGTGAATCTGAAAAGGTAGAAAAACTGAGAGGAATGAATAGGTATAAAAATGTTGCAGGACTCAAAGTTGGAGAAAATGTTGTGCCTCCTGATTTTGATCAAATATTGGAAGTTGATACTCCTTTTTCTCATAAAGAAGAAGAGATGCAGGACACTCGGAGAAGTAAAATAAGTATTTTATTATCTTAAGCTAAAAGATTTTGTTGTTATTGTATAAAAACTATTTATATATTTGACTTAATTGAATTTGCAGGGCTATGTGAATCTAAAAAGGTACAAAAATCGAGAGGAACGAGTAGGTATAAAAATGTTGCAGGACTCAAAGTTGGAGAAAATGTTGCACCTCCTGGTTTTGATCAAATGTTGGAAGTTGATACTCCTTTTCCTCATGAAGAAGAAAAGATGCAGGGCAATCAGAGGAGTGAAATAAGTATTTATTATCTCAAGCTATAAGATTTTTTTATTATTGTATAATCTATTTTTATATTTGTCATGACCCGTTTCCGTGTTGTGATGGCGCCAGTTGTGGAACCAGGCTAGCCAACCGCTACAACAATACTCAATTCATTTACTAGAGAAATTTACTCATTTTTGGCTCAACTCATAGAAATACGGAAATTTTTAATCAGTTAAAAACAGTCTAACAGAAGAAATAAGCTCCAACAATCAATCTAGGATCTGGAGTCACGCAGTCATGAGCTACTAACATCAATACAACTGAGAAATAATACTGAAGTTTTAAGTTTCCAATTTCTAATACAGGAGGAAAAATAAGGAAAAGAGGGACGGGACAGCGAACGCCAGCTGCTACCTCGTCGGCTCTGAGAGATAAGCTGCTATCACAGATCTGTGCCAAATCTCGGTGCACCTGGATCTGCACACACAGTGTGCAGGTAAGTAACGAAAACAACCTA